>JARKHS020026313.1:0-33034 GCA_030143305.2 Amblyomma americanum | reverse complement strand
AGTTCACGCATTACGCCGACAGAGTTTGAATTTCGGCGTGACTAAATAACCATAGTGTAGAACTTCAGCAGCAACCTACCAATACCTTGTAATTACTGTTCAGTCACATTAACATTGGAATCGTCGTCTTGTTCTTATTTTAGCGGCTGATACTAGCACCCTCCCGTTTCTGAAGCATATCCTTAAAGAGTCTTGAATGCATGTAAAGAAACTGGCGTAGATTGGATTACTTGTCTGCGAAAGTTTCATAGGGGCAAACGCTGATGTTGTACGGCGCGTTGACTGTCCAGAATGCGTCCATAATGGGGCGATCCGGTCGAAGTAATCTTGGGAGAGAACTGCAAGGGCCGAAGAGTGGGCGCTGTCGTGAAGTTGGCGTTGTGTGAATCTGGTCACGTGGTGCAAAGAGAGGGATGAGGGTTACTATTAGTGTCACATCCCACTTTATCCAGGGAGAATGATAAATATGACAGTGTTGGTGACAGTGCGATGGGGAGAGTGCCAGTGGGCTTCAGTCTTATTGTCGTGTCTTTCGTCAAGCCCACAGACATTTCCATGTTAATCGTTGGTCCTCTTGTGCTCGATGGCGCTCTTGATAATGCACGCGGAATATTTTTCCTCGCGTTCACAACCCTTTACGTTAAAGCACGGTGGCCTCAAGTCACGAGGGTAAAATATGCCGCTGGTCAACTGCGGTGGGACAAGGGTACCAGCAATAACAACAGCGCTATTAGACGATCTATAGCAGAACTTGCGAATAATATTAGCGGCGCATTAAATGCAGCCTGATTCCAAATGCCGCCCTTGTGACCGCCGCAAAAAGGGCAGATGATCAGCGAGGCGCTTTGGGGAGCTTGGAAAAAGGCTGACCTTTAATTGTAGTCTTCTCATTCCAGGTGGTGATAGTGAAAACATTTATTAATCATAGAGAGAGGTGCTAGGGTCGTGACCAGAATGGTCATGCCCTTACAACCACTAGGTGGGATGCCTAGTCAGACACCCCATTGGCGGATGCCGCTGCCCGGGCGCGCTGCGTTAAGGTCTTTTGTGCCTCGAGGGTGCAGCAGCCGAACAGGGTCGCCTCCCAGTCCTCTCGGGTGGGGTTTAGGATAGGGAGTGGGGATAAGTTATGCTGGCAGGCCCACACCATGTGGTAGGTGTCAGACACCTCCCCACAGTGTGAGCACCGCCCGTCGAATTGATGATCGAAATGCTTTAGAGTTGCAGGGCACAGCATCGTGCTTGTAAGCAGGGGCAGGAGTGCCTGCTCGTTGGCCTTCCCCAGCCCTTTGCACGGGGTGGAAAGAGTTTGGTGCATGGATTTGTAATAATCTCATATTTCCTTAAAAGTCGAAAACCGGATTGGAATCAGAGTCCTGGTCAGCGTCGGGTTCCGTGGGAAATGCCCAGAGAGAGAGTGCACGGGCAGCGGCGTCGGCTGCTTCGTTTCCGCGGAGGCCTTGGTGACCTGGAGCCCAAACGAGAGATCGGCTACAATTTTGGTAGATGCGATAAGCTCACCCTTTCTCGACGTTTCGACAAGCCCCTCGCGAGTCGGTGATTATGTATTTGGAGGAGGAGTCGCAGGCTGGCAGGGAGATAGAAACCTCTTCTGCGCGAATTGCTGACTGGGCCTTGAAAGTAAGGCCGTCTACTGTTTGGCCCTCGTGGATGACCGCGGCCGTGTACCATCCCCTGGGGTGCGGGCCGGAGGCGTCCACGTAGAAGACTCCTGGTTTGCTCCCAAAATGGCTGTGCAAGGTTACCGCCCGCGCCAGGCGCCTGCCATTATGGTCCTCTTTGGACAAATTGGTGGGGAGAGCCCGCACGTGGAGTGCGCGTCTCCAGTGTACGGGAAGGCGGCATCTCTCCTCGGTGAACTGTGTGCGGGGTGTGAAGACAGGCTAGAAGGCGGCGACCCAACCCTGTGTTTGTGAGACGAGTATATTTGGTCTTCAGGTGGGCCTCCCAGAGCTCCCTGAAAATATTCACCATCCCCAGTGCCATGAGGTGGCTGGCAGAGGTAGAGACCGGGAGTGCCAGCGCTTGTTTCATGATTTTGCGGAGGATGACCTCAAGGGAATCCTCTTCCTGTTTCCACAGGTGGAGGAAGGGAGTGGAATAGAATATTCGACTGGACACGAATACGTTCGCCAGCCATAAGGCGTCTTTGCATCGTAACCCAACGCGCTTTTTGGAAACCCGACGGACCTTGCGGCCCACCTGGTCCCCCACCTGCCGGAGCTTGGCGAGTGTTGTGTCGCAACGTCACTGGTTGTGTATGAAAAGTCCGTGGACTCATATTTCCTTGGATTCGTGAATGGGACCGCTTTGCAAGGAGAGATGGTGGCCTCCAGGGCAAACTTGCATTTCCCCTTTATCGCTAACTGCATAGGAACCGCCGGCGCTGTCATGAAGCCCGAGCATGAAGGCGGGTGGTGGTAGCCACACCATACCTCCTGAAGCTTCCACCGCGGTGCCAAGAAACTCCACCACAGAGCTCTTCAAATACTGGATCCCCCGAGGATTCCCGGCAGGTTTGGGTGTTTTAGAGGACGGGTACTGGCTGATTTTTCATAGCCAAACTATAAACCGTAGGTTTGGTGAATCGCACGTTAGGTGTGGGCAATCATCGACTAATTCAAGCGGCCACGAACTCGTTATTTTTCGTCGACATCATTTTTCTTGTGCTAGCTGGTAAGAATGGTATTTAACGCGGCCTTCAGCCATCAGGGTCGCATTAGCCGATAAAAATGCGCGCAATTTATGGTGATATGATACTAGTGAGGCACTTATAGGGGAACGAAGGGCCGTATAGGTGCATCTACTGTTGTTCCTGCGAAAGACGGTGAAAACAAGCGCGCATAAGGTAGCTCGTTATTCACAGGGCGTGGCTCGGCTGTCGCTTGTTAGAACGCCTAGAAGTTCGGAGTCGTGCGTCTCTTGCGGTGCGTGTTGCGAGGCCTTTAGGCCGAGACCCTACTTCAATTGAAAACAGGTAACCCCAGAGGCGCTGGCCGCTGGAGCTCTCGGGTGACGCACACCAAAGTGGCGCTCGGTCAGGCAGGCCAGATCTTCCGGTTCTGGGAACAAACTAGCCAGTGACGACGTTTCGATATACGTTAGTGGTGCAAACTGCGCAGTGCAGGTTTGTCCCCTAGCCTCATTGTGCTATATCTTTTCCAAGGCAGACACAGGATGGTTCTGCGATAGACCACTCGCACTCTCTGGCCCATTGTTCTTAGCCCGTCGTTTGCAGTCCGCCGCGTACATCCGCAAAACTCGTAAATAATTCGCTGCTGCACTGGTGAGCGCGCAAAGCGCAGTGCGGGTTTATGGCGCGCCCGAGGGAATGCGGTGGTGACGCTTTTTGCTGAGTCTGCGCATGGGTGACTAATCGAGCTTCCCGGTGGTTCCCTTACACACAGCCTAGCGCAAGTGACGGATTGTTGGTGGCTTCTGCGTGAGAAAGGGCACGCATTCTTGAAGCTTATTCGGGTTGAGGATGGTTGGCACCATCAGTTCACATCCCTGTGAAGGGACAGCCTGCTCTCCCGAAAATAAACCCCAGTAGCTTGAAGCATATGAGGCCAGAACATCGCGGCAACCTCTGCATATTTTAGGGCTGGTCCGAACAACGTCCACGTTGGGACGAATATGCGTCGAATTCAGAAACTTGTGGTGGCGGTCACGTAATGTCGAAATTGCTTCACAGCAGTCTCTTCAAGAGTGATAATGTTGTGCGTGGATCTCGTGGCCATGTGTACAGATATTTAATGGGTTAATGAGACCCACTTACAAAATTACGAAGTCGTGCGAGTCATTCAATTACACTACCAGGCAGTCAGTGACTTGCGTACATATTAATTCCGGTCGTTTCGACATGTGCGCTGGTCCCGTGGTCACGTTTCTTTTCGTGCTGAAGACATATCCGCGCAGCAAGCATTTAACATTTGACACTTTAAAACTGGTCGGTTGCTAGCACTGCCACGATTATAAACCTTCCTCTCTCCCCCTCCCTCGCCGAACCCTCAAGCGCGGGGAATAAATTATAAAAAACAAATTAGCCAAGTAAGAACCTGAAGCCCTCTCTACTCTTCAGCTTCGACGCACCTGCACTTTGTTACCTGACTGTTGTTACCTGTGGCTTAGTAGCTCTGGCGTTCGGCTGCTTGTCCTGAGGTTAGGTTGCCGGTTCAATGCCGCCTGTGGTGGCCGCATTTCTATAGAAGGAAAATTTAAGTGGTCTTTATCATTCCGGCGCCCTGTATTACGTTATTCCTCGTAGCCTGGCTACGAGGGTTGACAATTGAATATTCATTCAGCTTTACAGCACCAGATACATTCCTCCTGTAGTCCTTCAGCTTCATCTGTTGTAGCCAGGTCTCGAACATATGTCCATTGTCGGGAGGTTTTGACGTCATCACTTAGCAAGTCCACATCATTACCGTCATAAATATTATACCAGTAGATGCCCTGGGCGGAGGTTTTCGTAACCGGACGAGAGATTTACCACAAAAAATAACAAAAACTTACGACCAATACGCAAGCAATAACATGAAACATTTGTCACATTAACTGTCACGGAAAGCCTGTGTCACTTGAACTCCCCTCACCTTTCCCAGTGACAGCTGTTAAAGGCATGTTTTCCGGTTCTGCGGCCCTGACGTAGCAACGTTCCGTGAAGATTTACGTCTTCGTGTAATGACGTTACCCATGACGTCATAGCAACACGCAATGCCAGTGTGCACGCTGAGTTGTCCGGAAACTGTACCGAGTGACAGCGTAGTTACTTTAGGCCAGAGAAATACAAATAATACACAGGTAGAAGCAATATGAGAGGGAACAAGACAGTGCGTTGCCCCCGCGCTTCATGAAGCTCTTGCGCCGACAGGCGGTATAATTTTGCTGAAGCCACTTGCCACGTAAGCACGGTAGGCTGCTTTTCCCCGTATGCACTTGCTGCCGTCCATACTCTTCGCCTCTCGGCGGCAGTGCTTTACGAAGCGCGGAGGCTACGCCCTCCAGCTTTCTAAGATTTTTCTACCTGCAATGCGCTAGCTCTTAGGATGAACGCGCCAGCCAAAGATGCAGTTTTTGCCGTCAGGAATTGTGTTTTAATGAAGACAGAAATAAAATAACGGGACTCCAACGCCGCAGCTAGGGCTAGAAGGGAAATGTATAACGCGAGAAACAGCGAAGAAGTGGAAAGCCAAAGTCATAAAAAATCCCGGCACTTCTGGTGAACGAACGCTGCGCCGAATGCCACGGCCATCTCAGTGACAAGCGACTCAGCAGGCTGCCCCAAGGCGCCGTATCATGCATGCAAGCTGTTGAAAGCGGCCGCTGTCAAGAAGATGCAAGTGTGAGCTCCTGCCGACCACGTTCCACCGTCGGAAGGTGTAATAGCACCCGCTGCCGAGCGCCAATACAGGTGCTTCAGGTGAGGGGAGTCTGAAGACGTTTACAACCGCTCTAATACATAGCTCGGGCGCATTAAAATCAGAAATCTCGGAGGGACGGCTTCCAGACTTGTGCACAGCCGTCGCCTTCTTGACGCAGTCGCAGGAAATTGTATTGGCGCAATAATTTGCGTGTGTGGTTGCATAACTGTCTCCGGCAGTCGTGCTGCTTTTCAGTCTTGTGCGCCGTCTTTGTTTGTACAGGAATCTCTGCACCCGCGTTTGAGCGCGTCTTTCGTGCGCGCTGCAGCACTAGCAGAGCAAGCATTGCGTTCTTCTACATCTGCGTCCTAAATTTTGTCGCTCGTAATGAAATTAAAATCAAAAAGGGTTTTGGGGGAAAGGAAATGGCGCAGTATCTGTCTCACATCCTGGCGGACACCTGAACCGCGCCGTATGGGAAGGGATAAAGAAGGTAGTGAAAAAAGGAACAAATAGGTGCAGAAGTGCAGGTCTCCGGAGTAATTTTAGACCATCTGGGGATCTGTAACGTCCACTCACATCGCACAGAACACGGGTGCCTTTGCGTTTCGCCTCCATTGAAACACTGTCGCCGCGATCGGATTCGAGCCCGGTTACTCCGGCTCAGTAGACGAGCGCCTTAAGCACTGAGCCACCGCGGCGGGTTAAGAGCCAGGTAAACCTGCTAACTTCGGCAGTGGTAGGGAGCGCGCTTCGATGCCGCCGTCTCCGACGCCGCCATCGAAATGCCTCAAGCTGGGGCGTTTACCGGCGCTATCCACGAATTGCGCGTGCTGGCTCGGTCGTCACGTGCTGTCCCAGCACGTCGGAAGATCTCGGCCAATGAGAGGCTGTCGCGTGGCACCTGGTCACGACTGCCAAGATACGCGAAGTGAGACATCTGGGCCAATGACAGACTCACATTGCCTGCGGTCACGTTGGCGCGAGAGGCGCCGTGCGACATCTCAGGCAATGAGAGACTGTCGCGTGGTCTGTGGTGACGACTGGCGAGAGACACCCCGTGCTGTGAACCGGCGGTTCAGTATTCGCTGTGACATCCGATCGCTGGCAACGCACATTTAGCTTCAATGCACAAGTTCGCGCTCAGGGATAGCAAAGTAGGAAAGTTTCTGCTGTGTATACTATGTGAGTGTCGATGTGTCAACAGTAGAAATAAGTGCTCATCGGCTGCCTCCGATGAGAATGCTGTCCAGGTGAATCCGCGTTCGGCGAGGACTTAGTGTCTTTGGCGTTCGAATTCTGCGTTCAAGATTGTGGTAGTAGTTCTTCGGTGTGCCCATTCACTGCTCGTTACAATATTATGAGCAGTCCTACACATTTTATATCACCTTTGTGGAGGTATTCTTGAGGACATCGAAACGATCGACGCCACGATGCCTTGGTACAAAACGCAAGTTCATAACAACCGCAAGTTTCTGCGCTGCACAACTACAGAGCACAGATTTTCAAAATTAGGCATGCCTTGGCACACACCAAGGCTGTGAGCTGCTTTCGTGCGAGCGCTTTTTCCTCGCTCTGCACTCCAACTGAGGACCCTTGGCTCTGTGCTGCCAAGTGCCTTGTGTAGCGGGCATCACCAATGGGGTTATGACTTCCGAGGTGAGTGGATGGCGTAGAGCTGGTAGCCTTGAGGGCACGTTTCAACTAGTACCGTGTCTTTTTTGTTAGCTTATAAAGAAGCTCTGCTGGAGATGCGCACTGCGTGCGATCTGAGCGCCGCAACACGTTGCTTTCTTGGCACGGAATTTTAACGACGCATAGCTTTCATCAAACCACACACCGATGCTTAGAGAAGTGCGAAGGGCAAAATACTTTCCTAAAACGCCTAGGATACGTGCTCTGGACGCGTTCCCGGCTGCACACCCGATGTGTAGCCGTAACACCTGCCTCAAAAGGGGCTGGTATTATGCCACTTAGAGTTATGGGATTGCAGCGTCTTTTCGAATTTTAAGTCGAAAGCTTTTAATGGCTCATCGTTGGCCTTTCGTCCGTTCGCGAAATCTATCACACTTCTTCGGGTGTACATCGAGATATGTCTACCGAGGTTCGGGTCCCCACTGTGACAGGTGTCTTTTACTTTCCTTAAATTGTCGAACCGGCAAGGCGTCGCGCCGAACTGGTGATGGACCCGCCGCGGTGGCTCAGTGGTTAGGGCGCTCGACAACTGATCCGGAGTTCCCGGGTTCGAACCCGACCGCGGCGGCTGCGTTTTTATGGAGGAAAAACGATAAGGCGGTCGTGTGCTGTGCGATGTCAGTGCACGTTAAAGATCCCCAGGTGGTCGAAATTATTCCGGAGCCCTCCACTACGGCAAATCTCCTTCCTTCCTTCTTTGACTCCCTCCTATATCCCTTCCCTTACGGCGCGGTTCAGGTGTCCAACGATATATGAGACAGATACTGCGCCATTTCCTTTCCCCAAAAACCAATTATTATTATTATTATTAACTAGTGATGGCATTGTGCAAGACACCTGCTGAGCGCCGATCAGGAAGGATGCCAACTAAACGCTCTTTGTAGTTTTTTAACCTTCTTCACCGCACATCAGCGACGTAAGCAGCAGACTGCGCTAAAGGCTTTCGCCTCACCGCACTTTAGGTCAACAAAGTTCTTCCCTGAATTTTGCTGCTTTCCTCGGCTTTTGCAGCCACTTTCGTAGCCTGGCGTAGCTGAGGTGTTCAGGAGACGCATTTCGTCTTCTGTGCAGTGAAACGCTGCGGCGTGATATGCTTTTGGGGACACACTGCTTGCGTCGCTTCTATCACATTGCACACATAGTGGGAAGCGGAGTATTATATACCACTCGTCAGCGTGGCAGCCTTGAGAGGAGTTGGCTTCCTGGCCCTACGAGGCTTAGTACGAGGGGTTTTTACCAACGGGGGTACCTCTTGGTAAGACCATCGTCGTCGGTTCGACGGACGCGGTTTTTTTGCGACGCGCGCCTCTCAGTCTTCCTCCTCAAATCTCTCCTGTCTGCACGTGGCAGCGATTGTGTGTGGCTCAGCTTGAGCCGGCAGACAGGGCCGTGCGCTCGCTTTTCATTTCTCCTTCAGACGCAACAAGGACTGCCATGTGGTAAACCTCAAACGAACGCTTTGTATCGGGCCTCCGCCACTAACGAGTTTGGAATGGGGTGCCGATTTTAACGCGACAGCATTCAGGAGCGCGTGCCGTAGGAAAGCCAGTGTCGTCGGTGTCGTCGTCTTTGACAGGGGGCGAAAAATGGCGAATATCTGTGGACACCTGAACCGCGGCGTAAGGGAAGAGATTTTAACGCGGAAGCGTCAAAAATAAATAAATTGATGGGTTAATTGATGGATTGATTCATCGATAGATTGATCGATTAATCGATGAATTCATCGACCGATCAATTTTTCCTTCCCTTACGGCGCTATCTGGGTGTCCAGCGATAAATGTGAGACAGGCGTCATTTCCTTTGCTTAAAAGCAATTGTTCATTACATGTTCCTTCCCTTACTGCCCGGTTCGGGTGTCCGCCGAGATATGTAAAACACGCGCCCTTAAATTGCCCGACGGGCCAAGCGTCGCGCCGAACGGGCGATACCGTTCCATGTACTCCTCGGCAACGCTGCCACACGCTGTCGCTTCTCACTCTTAAAGACGAAGCTTAAGCGTCCAGCAACTTTTTGTTGCGACCAGTGTGGCTGTTAACGGTGTGTTCGTGGTTGGCCATGATGGTGACGGATCACGAGAATCGCAGCACCACTTGTGTGGCGAAGGCCCTGGCAAGACTCGGGCTACGCGTTTTTGTGTTGCAGGTCGCTGCCTTGAGAAGAGACGCCTTTCTTTCCGTGCAGCTTGGAATGGCACAAAGCTGTCAAGGACAACCACACTGCATCAAAGACGGCGCCGTCGCCAAGCTGTAGTGTGAAAGCAGGTCCTGCACTCCATCCACATATAGCGACGGAGCATAACTCAGTAAGTGTGGCTATCGGTAATTAGGTGCACCTTTCGGCAGCTTGTGTAATCATATCTACTGTTTCTAGAGCATCTAAGAACTGCCTCTCCTGCCGGATTGAGTACTTACTCTAGCAGCTACAAAATGTCTTTGGACTGCCTCAAGAGCATGGAAAAGAATCAAGAACGAGAGAATCTTTCTCGTTGGCGAGAGTAGGCATATATATTTAATGCACTCTAGTTTGATAATCTTGTCTGCAGTTAAGCTCCGCCCACGTTCAGGACCAGCGCGCAGGATTCCTCCACGACAAAAAACTAGTCTGTTGTTAAAACTTCTCGTCGACATAAACAATAAGCTAATCGCAATAAAAACCTGGCTCCAGTGGACGCCTCAATCGCGCTTTGAGGTACGAGGCGGTGGTGAGAGAGAGTACTTAACCAACACCTTCGAAAGCAAAGCATAGGATAGGATAGCGGTACTTTATTGCTCCAAACAAGGTCTTTCGGTCAGACAGAGGTATTCATCTTCAAGCATATGTCTCCCTCTGTCTTGCAGAGGTCGGCGCCCCTATTCCAGGGCACCGCTGAGTTTGGCCGCTCGCTAGGCATGGATGACCAAACCTCTTTAGAGGATTGGGTTGCCACTGGAAAGCACTCTCCCACTGCTCCGCACTCGGATTTTATCAGCCATAGAATGCTTTATTTCTGTCACATTCCCAAGTAATATCGTGTAGAGCACATGTTGCACCGCACCATGGGCAGATGCCCCTATATAGGTTGGGGAACATTTTGCTATGGATGTGTAAATTGGGGAAGTTTCCGGTTTGCAGCTTTCTCCAGTAAACTGCTTCTTGTTGATTCAATTTGTTGTGGTTAGGATGATGCTTTAGCCTCGTCCCTCTGTAATAATTTAGAATGTCGGAGTACCTCAGGATTAACCCCAAGAAGTCCTCCGGGTCTTTGTTCAAGAGTGCTTGGTTAGTGTACTCGCGAGCGACTCTATCGACCCTTTGGTTGCCTTCTTTCTCGGTGTGTCCCGGTATCCCTAAAATGGTGTGTCTAATGTGATCTTTGGGTAGGTCTGCGCAGAGGATGATTTGGAGCGCTTTATGACCTATTCTGCCGTTAATGTAGTTACGGCATGCCTCTTTCGAATCTTTCAGGATTGTTAAGGACTTATTCGCGCGATAACCCTCCGCGGCCGCTAGAGCAATAGCCATTTCCTCTCCCTCGGTTACCGTGCAGTCCCGTGCCGACGCGCAAGTGATCTCCTTATTGTCTGAACCTATTGCAGTCGCGACGACTTTTTGCTTCGTTGTTTCCCGTCTCTGGGGGTACATTGCGGCGTCCGTGTACACCGTATTCACCTTGATTGACAAGTATTTTTCTACATATTTCGCGCGGGCGTTTCGCCTAGCTGCGTGTAAATTTGGATCCACTTTTTTGCGGAGCGAGCCTATTTTGATGGCGCTGCGGAAATTATCAGGCAGACTCCCTGTTTCCTGCTTTGCTCTTAGCGTTTCTTGATGTCCCAGTCTTAAGAGGAGCGCTCTGCCAGTGCTCGTCTGCTGGAGCCTGTCGCGTTGTGACTCTAGTTGCGCTTCTTTGCGTTCCTCGAACGAGTTGCGAAATCAGAGGGCCAGCAGCTTCTCAGAAAGCAACGGAAAGCTTCACCCACCATTCGAAACCAAAGAAAAGGCGCATAACTGTCCCCCTGGGACGAAAGTTCTTTTTTAGGGAAAGGAAATGGCGCAGTATTTCTCTATAGGCGGACACATGAGCCGTGCCGTAAGGGAAGGGATAAAGGGGTTGTGAAAGAAGAAAAGGAAAAAGAGGTGCCTTAGTAGACGGCTGGGGAATAATTTCGGACACCTATAGACCTTAAACGTGCACTGACATCGCACAGCACACCGGCGCCTTAGCGTTTTGCCCCCTAAAAACGCAGCCGCCGCGGTCGGGTTCGAACCCGGGAACTCCGGATCGCCGGGTGCTCTAACCACTGAGCCTTTTAAGCTAAGTGGTGGTAGTGACACATGTACGCTGCATGCTTTGGCATTAACGTTTAGGCAGAAACGCGGCGCTGAAAAAAAAGGCTGTCGGCGTTCATTGTGTTCAAATGCGCTGGCATTCACAACGTTCTAGACAGAAGGTCTTGAGGAAAAGAAGGGCGCATAACTGGCGCCCTGTGTCAGTGGACGCCTCAATCGCGCTTTGAGCTACGTGGGGTTGGTGAGAGAGAGATCTGGGAGAGATGTGGGAGTGGAGAGAGAGATGTGTATTAGCGCTGACAAGAAATTTGGAGCACGCTTAAGCTTCGTCTAAGAGTGAGACGCGACAGCTTGTTTTAACGTTGCCAAAGCGTGCACGGAACGCCATCGCCTATTCTGCGCGACGCGTGGCCCGTTGGACAATTTAAGGAAAGGACGCCTGTCACATATCTAGGTGGACACCTGAACCAAGCCATAAGGGAAGGAAAATGAAATGAAAATTGGTTTTAAGGAAAGGAAATGACGTCTGTCTCACAATTCGCTGGACACCCGTACTGCGCCATAAGGGAAGGCTGTGAGCGAAAAATGGCTCATCTCGGTAGACACATGAACCTCCATTACAGCGCGGTTCAGGTGTCCATGGAGATGCGCCATTTTTCGCTCGCGGTCAACGCTGCCGACGACACCAGCTTTTCTTCGACACGAGCTCCTTAACGCTGTAGCGTTAATATTGTGGCATACACGCGGCACTGCAGCAATTGGCCGTAGCGTTTATTGGGTGTCCAAACGCTCATGATAAACCATTAATTTACCTGCCAGGGAGGCAGCCTGGGCGCGCTACCTATCCGAGGGTGGGGAACACACTCATCATTATATTCCAAGCCGCGTCTAGCTGCCCGATACACCACAGCTTTAACACATACACACACAGCTTTAACACAGCTCTACCTAGGTTGAGCAGTAGTTAAACTGCACTTAATTGTTTAGCAGGTTGACACCACCACCAAGTACCTTAAAACCGGATTGAGATTTCCACTGACTCAGGGCCAGCTAGCGAATTTTTCTTCCCTCACAATCGGCGACATCTAAATCTTGGCCTGCTTTTGAGAAACGGAAAGGTGCAAAACTTCCTGAATCTGAAGGTCGACGTCACCGCCTACTCGCAGTGTGACTGAGGTGTCCCCTTACCCACAGAGCCGGTTGTGCGCCTTTCGTGAAAATGAACGGAGTTTGGAAAGTAGAACGCCAAAGAACACTATGAACGCCGTCGGCTCACTTGTTTTCTTTGGTTTTTGAGGAAAGGAAATGGAACAGCAATGGTCTCGCATATCTCGGTGGACACCCGAACCGCGCCGTGGTGGAAGGGATAAAGAAGGGAGGACATCTGGTGAATATTCTGGGTAGTCTTCCAAGTTCCGGATGCCCCCTTCAAGTCGTGACGCCAGCTCTCAGCGCTTCGCACCCGAGGACGAGTCAGCAGCTCAACGAGCCAGCCGACGCCTCCAGGGAGAGGAGCCTGAGTTCGGGACCCTGCCGGACCACACCAGACAGCAAAAAGACGCTGCTACGAGCACCGCAACCTCGCCGAAGATGTCGACACCGATTATACTGCAGCAGCCGCGGCCGCCGCCAGCTTTCAATGGATCCCTAGGCGAAGACCCCGAAGATTGGTTGGACCAATTTGAGTGCGTGGCCTCATTCAACAAGTGGGATTATGCGGCAAAAATTGAACACGCATTTTTCTAATTGGATGGCTCCACACGCGCGTGGTACGAAAACCACGAGTCGTCCCTTACGACATGGGAGCTATTGAAGAGGGAACTATTGAAGGTATTCACAAGTGTCGTCATGAAAGAAAGAGCCGAACGACTCCTCGAGTCCAGGATCCAGCTTCCGAATGAACCCGTCCGTGGTTACGTTGAGGAGATGAAGTGCCTATTTCGCCGTGCCGACCCAGAGATGACCGAGTAAAAGAAAGTTCAGTTTTTAATGCGCGGCGTAAAAGAACAACTCTTTGGCAGCCTTGTCCGCCAGCCGCCAAAAACAGTCGAGGAATTCATGCAAGAAGCCTGCACGATTGAGAAGACACTCGACGTCCGAGCTCGGCAGTACAATCGCCCTTCCTCTGCTTGTGCAATTCGTTCGGACACGACGGCCACCAGCAGCGACAGCTTGCGGGAAGTTATCCGCGAAATCGTCCGAGAGGAGCTACGCCGATTACTGCCATCCTCCCCACAGCCACAAGCAGTTACTCTGATGGATGTGGTACGGGATGAAGTGCAACAGACACTTGGCACCCCGACGGCCACAGAACCCCAGGCCATGTCCTACGCCGCTGCAGTAAGGACTTCTCAGCCCCAACGACAACCCCTGCATCCTGTCCAACATGAACAATTTGTTCCCTAACGGCAACTACCTGCCCCCGCCCGCCCAGTCTACGATCGACGCTCAAGCCTTAGGAAATGCGACGCCTGGAGGGCTTCTGACAAAGGTTAGAGTACGGGTTCCCCACTGATGCCTTGAGTCTTAGATCCCTACGTTTGGTGCAGAATCTACATAGCAAAGGCTTCTCTATACGCTTTCAAGGGGTGCCCTCGCACATAGGTGTCTTAGGCGACGAGATAGCAGACAACCTCGCCCATACAGCTCTCTCCGGGATTGCAGTACATTGAGTCCCTCATGAAGTCAAGCAAATGTTCAGAGATGTGGTGTTGTGCCACTTCAGTTCTTTGTGGAGCTCTCCTCATCAGCCATGTGTGACCAAGGGTCTCAAAAGGTACCAAGCCACTTTGCTGCACCGCGTTCGCACGGATTCTGCTCGTACGCCGGCGTGGATGTATAAGACTGGCCTAGCGTTGTCACCATTGTGTTCAACGTGTGGTGTGTGTGGTGACATAGAACATTACCTCTTGTGCTGTACTTTGTACAACGCGGAACGGGCTGTGTTATTCGGATCCCTCAAGAAGGCAGGAGTTCCTCACAGTTCTCTTCAGGACATTGTTTTCCCGCGCGGGAGCCAGTCGAGTAAAAGGGATGCTTCTCGCCTTCTTCTACTTTACCTGCAGGACACGGATTTGGCCTCCACATGGTGACCTCAGGAGTGTCTATTTGGGTTTTTCCGGACAGTGTTTTTGTGATTTCTATTTAAGTGTCGCTACGGTGGAGCAATTGCCGGCAGCAACTGCAAGGCTAATCCCACCGGTGGCTTACAACCACTCAACTCAACTCAACTCAAAGGAGGGAGGAAAGGGGGAAAGAGAAAACTTGAAATTGAAAGTTGGACTTTCAGGAACACCTGTGGCTCGGTGCTACTAGTGGCGCATGCGCAGTAGTGACTAGGGAGCGAGATAGAGAAAATCGGCAATGGCTTAGCTCGGATATGCCACGATATACGTAGCGAAAGCTAAGGCATAGCAAGGTTAGCCTTGGTTAATATAGATTGCAAGTCCAAGTTAGTCTGGTTGTCTAGCTATGTTGTTGTCGCATTAAAGACGACACAACTCTGGTTGCGGCACACGTGAGCTCTCCTTTCCAATCATCCGACATGTTATCAGGCATGCGACGCAGCTGGTTAAGCAAGCGCAGGCAAGGGGAGGCAAGCGAAACGACGAGCAACGTGGTGTGACGCATATCAAACGGCGGCGGCGGCGAGCCGTGGGGTTTGACGTCATGCCAGATAGCGCGGCGAGCGCGCAAAGCACAGTAACCGTCTCGCATATCTCGGTGGACACCCGAACTGCGCCGTAAAAAAGGGGGATAAAGTGTGAGGGAAAGAAGAAAGAGAAAACTGAAAATAGAAAGTTGAATTTTGAGGAAAGGCGCGGCGCAGCGCAGCGGCGGAACACCTGTGGCTCGATGCTACTTGTGGCGCATGCGCAGTTGGGACTAGGGAGCGAGAGAGAGAAATGCGCCGTGTGTCGTCACTGCTCCTCGCGCATGCGCAGCACTGCTCTCCTGGAATCACGCGAAACTGCTCAACATGCGGCTAGTAAAGCTTTCGCTTTAAAAAAAGTGGAAGAAAATTTTGCATACTCACCTGACCGATAGCAACGATTTTATTCCGTCTTCCCGTGTCCGTATTGGTTGTATTGGTGTTAATATTGGTATTTCCGGTTTGTCTGATGTATTTTTACCGTCTGCCTTTGGTCCTCGAAAGCATAATAGAGGCGACCTTCGGAGGGCCGTAGCGGGCGAACCACTGGTCGCACAGAGATGCGGGTGGTACCATACGTGTTGTTGTTTTGTGATGCACACGTCGGTATGCAAAGTTGTCGTAAGCGTTAGACAAAACAACTTAGATAACGCCCTTCATTTGATATCGAATTCGCGAATGCGATAATTTTTTTAGTATGAAAAGTAGCTGTTGTATCCAGTAAATAAATAGTTAACTGTGTCACACGCAAGTAAAAAAATAGAAGCGCTGTATGCAAACTCCTCTCGTAAACGTTAAATGTGCAGAGACGTCGGTTCCCTGGTTCCGCCAGAGCTGGCTTTCTGGTAGGACGTCGAAAGTGTTTCATCACCTGCAATACGAGATGCCACCTCTCTTTGCAGGCATGCAGCTCTCCACAGCCAATTGCATGGGTGGTGACGGAAGCCGTGGATACCGCCGTTCCTTGAAAGCAGGTGACATCAGCAGTCATGCCCGCCGCGTATGAGCTGTGCCAAGAAATCTTCTGGACAGGTAGGCTTGATTTTCGCATCCGGGGCTAACGTAGCGGTCGGGATTAGACTGAACGTTATCCTGTGGTAGATGGATGCTGGGCTCGGTTTGCTCGGCATTGCTGCGCTGCCACGACGATTTCAAATGTCGGCTTCCCAATGTGACCGCGTTGTAGAAGACCTGCCTAGTGTTCCGGCGAACAAGACTACTCAGTTCATGTATCCGTGTGAGTTCGTGCCCGAAGGCTAAAACGCCTGGAAAGGAGGTTACGGGCATGTCTGAACCCCGACCAGCCGAACACCCGTGTTAAGAACTGAAAACGTGGTTAGAGGTCGATTCTTTGCGCGAACGATGGTGAAACAGTCTCGCGCCTTAAGCACTTAATCGCTCTTCGAAGTGCATGCTTCGACAAACGATTCTATCACTGCGTAATATAATTCGGTACTAAGAAGTGCTGCCGGAATATCAGTTTATGAGCAATTTTTTCTACAGTAAAGCACGTTCACATGCGTTAAATATAAGAGAATAGTTCAATGCACGCTTATACCGAGGCATAGGAGCATTGACACTGAACAGACGTAAGCGACGAGCAGGACAGAATCAAGCCTTTAAAACTCGGCCTAGCGATTCCATGTTTTTTGATACATTTTCTTCTCTATAACTACAGTAACATTACATTGTATAGAGGAGAAAATTGCCTGGAATTATATGGCGCAGCCATGGTGTCGTTTCCGCCTATGTCTCAGGCCGAAAGAAAATTAAATCAGAACAGAAACCAATACATCCTTCTAGCTCGTGTGGTGTATGCGACATTCGCGCTGACCGATCAGTCTGCCGAGCAAATAATCTCGGGGGACACAGATTAGCATGTGCGTTGGCCCGATGTGAGCGCAGGTTACACTTCCCGCCATTTTTTTCAACACGCTGCACTAGACGTCCTTCTTTGCAGCATGCTGTCAGGCTTCCTCGGGGAGAGACTTGCGTTTCCACTGCCTCCCGCGGAAGAAGCATGCCAGCGTGGAGGACGAGCGGCTGCACCTTCAACGACCACAGCGAGAAACCAGGCGGCGGCAACTGGAGTATTCCGCTCGGCCGTTACGCTGAGAACGAGCGGTAAGCTTGGGTTCTAGTTTCGGCCCAATACCTGCGTTCGCTCTGCGCCACTAAATCACTGCTGTTAACATTAGGGTGAAACTCTTTCTTAATTAGAACTGAACATTGGTGTTGCGCATTTTATATCACCCGTATTGTTGACGATTTATTTTTTGCCTTGGTTTAATTCCTCCGCTGAAAATCGGGGGGGGGGGGGGTAATTAGCGGTGCATTGCAAGCGGGGAATCTGTTTTTTTTTACGCTTGATTAATGGCACGTCCCGCCAGATCCCGCAGTCGGTTCCTCCACGAGACCTCTTCTCATTGCAGGAGGGCTCTTTCGTCTCGTCCAGCGGAAAGCGAAGTAGCAGAATATTTTTCTGGCCACTACATGAAAAAAGGCGGCAGAAACAGGAAAGACTGGCTCAACCGCTCACACGCCCTGTTCCTTCATGGCCGGTAAGGCACGGCTCTTTTTAAGGAGACGGGTTCGTCGTGATGTTTTTCGCTGGTTTCTTGGCTCATCATACCAGCAGCATAGGGCCCAGTGAAATTATTGTGAACACATCTATGGAGACTGGAAACCGCCCCTGGTTTTCCTGCAGAAAACAGAGAGGTAGTGAGTTTTCTGACATATAAACGTAATAATTGAACGAAATGATAACAAGATTGCTTTCTGTCCACGCATGCAGCTAAGAGAAGGTGCATTTGCAAAGACCTCTCTCATTTTCAGAGGACTCAAACAGTTTAGATCTCTTTTGCATGTCTGAAGAGTTAGATTTTGGACCGTTGAAAAACTACCAACGTCTTTTGATGTCGCGGGGCCGGGTTCATTCCAGGATTAGATGCTCCCTGTGGTGAGATACTACGACAGTGTTCCCGCGATCTCTCCTACCAAACCAGTCTTTCTTGCCGATTTCCTTTCCTCGAAGGTTCTCACCAGCCTCATCACGAATTTGTGCCATTTTCTGGTTGCCGTTTGAAATATCTGCCATAACGTATTCATCGTTTTTTATTTTCTTACTACCCAACCACAATTTTGTTCAAGTTTTCGCCATCATGCATTTAAAGACATCCGTTGGTTTTAAGGTCCTAATTCTTCTAATCTCTTCATATCGTACGTCCGACCGTTTCTTAGACACAATCGCACTTCGACCGAGTTGCCTGGAGGATTTCGAAAAAAGACAATTTAGAAAAAGCTTCTTACTTGAACCGGCCAAGTTCGGAAGAACTCTTACAGTGTGTGTGCGTGTGTGTATGCATGTGGGTGTGCATGTGCGTGTGTGTGTGTGTACGCACGTGTGTGTGTACGCGCGTGCGTGCAAGCGTGCGTGTGGGGGGTTGGTTTTGTGTGCAGTCCTAGGTTGCACGTGATCTGTCTGGTCTCTTGCGACACGCCCCTGCCGTTGCAGTTGGCCTATTCTGCAACAAGAGCGTTCTGTCTCCCCTCCGGCGTGGAAGCACAAGCCAGCCATGTAGCGCGAGCATGGAAGCAGGTGGCATCGGCGAGGACACCCGTCACCCTCCGTTTCTCCCACCCGGCTGGATATTTCAAGGAGAGTACTCCGCTGCCCCTTGGCCCGGTAAGCCTACTTTTTCTCATTGGGCAATTTGGGTCCCTTGTTTCGGATGTTTGGTAACCCATTGAACGGCCTTCTTTCATCCAGTGCGCCAAAAGAGGATAAACGATAGCAACAATCAGTGTTAAAAGTTTATCGTGGCAGTAACTCAAGACCTCAAATAAACATGTGCCGCTTAATCTCCAGTTAGTTCCGAAATTGTGGGTTACACATCTCAACATTAAAACAACGGCTTGCGTACGTAGTACACGAGTTGATCATTTTACCCTTGTTTTCTTGCTGGTTTGATTTCTCGGGAACGAAGTACCGAGACTTTCCCGGTCGTTCTTGGGGCCTACATCCCGTGAGCCTGGAGGAGGAAAGGATTTATCGGGGTTTAACGTCCCAAAGCGATTCAGGCTATCAGGGACGCTGTAGCGAAGGGCTCCGAAAATTTCGACCACTTGGGGTTCTTTAACGTGCACTGACATCGCACAGTACACGGGCCTCTAGAATTTCGCTTCCATCGAAATTCGACCACCACGGCCGGGTTCGAAACCGCGTATTTTGAGTCAGCAGCCGAGTGCCATTAACACTGACCCGCCACCGCGGCGGGGCCCCTACTGTATGACAGTGATCTGCACTAGCCGTACTTAAGCACAGAAGTGAAACGTTAGTCAGCTTATAAAACGGGCATTTTCCACTTTGACCACTGCCCCAGTAATAAACCGTAAAACACGTATGCTAACTTTTCTGAATTTAGCTTACCATGAAAAGTTAGCATACATGTTTTACTGTTCATTACCGAGGTAGCATATATATATATATATATATATGCCACCCCGGTAATGAACAGTACATGTATGTATGCTAACTTTTCATGGTAAGCTAAATTACTCAGAAAAGTTGCAGAAAAGTTAGCATACATGTTGCTGTTGCACTGTTTATTACTAGGGTAGTATATATATATATATATATATATATATATATATATATATATATATATATATATATATATATATACTACCCTAGTAAAAAACAGCAACATGTATGCTAACTTTTCTGCAACTTTTCTGAGTAATTTAAGTTAGCATACATACATGTACTGTTGATTACCGGGGTGGCATATAAATATATATATATATATATATATATATATATATATTTATTTATAGGTGGAAAATGCCTGTTTTCACGGATGCACGGATGTAAGATGTCACACTCGCGGTATTACAGGACTGTATTCTCAAACTCTGGATTGGAAAATGCGAAAAAGAGCGCTTCGTACTTGTAAATGGAAGTGATGGTGACATCGGACTGCGTTGAAAACCGCTGGTGGCGCTACGATTCCTTTCTGTGATGTTCACCAATTACCGTGAGCATTGCAGCAGTGTCTAGTGCATGACCACCCACTTACTTTGCGAGAGGTTCAATTTTTCAATTCAATTCAATTTATTCCCCAGTTATACACTGGAACGTTCTCCGGGTTAAGAGGTCCGACTGGGCCTTGGCTGTGTCCCGGAGACGTTTACGGAGCTGCGACAGCCAGTATGTACAAAGAAGTGCTGTACAGAGTATATAAGTATGCACTTTCCACACGCACGCACGCACGCACGCACACACAAACACACACACACACACACACACACACACACACACACACGCACGCACACGCACGCACGCACGCGCACACACACACACACACACGCACGCACACGCACACGCACACGCACACGCACACACACACACACACACACACACACACACACACACACACACACACACGCACACGCACACGCACACGCACACGCACACGCACACACACACACACACACACACACAGAGAGAGAGAGAGAGTGAGAGGACACATATACAGAATTATAGAAGCACAAAATGCAAGACAGAAGGCAATCACAATTTACTGGAGTGTTCGTTTAGCTTTTTGTGTGAAAAATTATTCCTATCTTTGTGGCGATAATATAGCAATTGGATTGTGCTTTATGGACTGCAATTTATAATCGGTGCGAAAAGGAGGAATGAGCCAAGGGTCAGTGTTATGGGTAGCAGCATTTTGTTCATGGGTTTTCAATGAAGATGCACGTTCCACAAAAGGAAACTTTTGTGCAAAAGAGAATTGACTTGAAGACGCGATACTCATGAAAGTGATGAATTCGGATAACATTGTAGTCATCAATACTACTGGTGGTGGTCAAGCCGGGATCAATATATGCGATGTGGCACATAATTTTCTTCTGAAGGACGTTTATGTTGGTTTTTGTTGTGGCAGCCCAAGCTAGGTTGCAATATTTTATTTGAGAGAAAAGAGAAAAATAACCCACAATATACTTGATGATTAGCTTTTACAGGCGATAGCATTCGACAGCGGGATAGCGCGCCAGCAACGACAGAAAGCTTTTTACAGATGTGACCGATATGATCGTTCCAGCTCAAATTGCTCTGAAACTTTACGCCCAGAATTTTATGTTCTTCGACAAGTTCGATAGGTTGGCATAAATATCGCATTGTACTGTTCACCTTAAATATTTTATTTCGGGCGCGAAATAATATCGCTTTCATTTTCCTAGCATTAATTTTATTAAATTTCCTGCGACCGCACGCACAGTTTATCAAGTATTTCATTACGGTTCACGACTAGTGTGTTTGGGTCACTGCCGATAATTAAGAAGCTACTGTCTGGAGCATAAATGAAAAATTTAACTGTTTTGTCAATTTGCACTAAATCGTTAATATATGTTTTAGAAAGAACGGGGCACAGTATACATCCCTGCGGCAAACCGCAGACAAGAGGTAACAAGGAAGATTGTTGGCTGCTTAGTGAAACGCCTTGTGTTTTGTTACTTATGTAGGACTCAAGCAGCATTAGCGGTTCTCTACAAATGCCGTATGGATATAACTTGCCAAGAAGGACTTTATGCTTTAGGGAGGCTTTCCGGGTTCCTGCCCCGGCAAGCTAGGAGCCCGCTTTTTATGATGGTGCACAAGCGCCTTCTCAGCGTTCTCACTGCTGAAAACCTTTGAGAAGGGTCATCCGTATGGGTTCCGATTGGAGCAATAATACGCTGCGTGTTCCCGGCGTATCTTTGCTGCATCCAGCAACTTCCATTTGATTCTCGTAATCAAGAGCCGAGTCTCTGGCAGCTTTTCTTAATCACGTGCGGTTAACGCTGTGCATTCGCGAACTTTTGTCTCATTCCCGAGATGAAGCGTTGCGGCTTAGTCGTAAGTCGTACGACAGCAGCTGGTGTCGATCGAGCAACTTCAACGCGTCCTTGTAAAGCTACTTTCTTCGTTCTCTAAACGCGTTACTCTGGTGTGAAAAGCTTCACTACCCGTTCACTCCAGCTGTTTGGTCTCTCGTGCGCCGTTGGTCTGTTTATCTTCTCCCAGTAACTTTTTTTGTAGGGATCTTATAGCAGAGTACCAGCGTGAGTCTACTGGGCTGGGTACTCAAGCGCTCAGCGGTGTTAGCTTAGTGGTATAAGCTTAGCATTTATTAGCTTAATATTAGCTTAGTGGTATTAGCTTAGTAGCGGTATTAGCCTTTGTCCAAGCCTGAGCCTGAACCCGCCGCCGCGGTGGCTGAGTGGTTACGGCGCGCGGCTGCTGGCTCAAAAGACGCGGGTTCGATCCCGGCCGCGGCGGTCGAATTTCGATGGAGGCGAAATTCTAGAGGCCCGTGTACTGTGCGATGTGAGTTCACGTTAAAGAACCCGAGGTGGTCAAAATTTCCCGAGCCCTTCACTACGGCGTCCCTCATAGCCTGAGCCGCTTTGGGACGTTAAACCCCCATGAACCAAACCAAACCAAAGTGAGCCTGAACTCGGTTCACTGTTGATCCTCCTCCTACTCTTAGCCGCATGTCGTCCCGATTATGCCGAAGAGTGCTCCTAGCCGCATCAACAGGCGAGGGCAGCGATTCTGGCAGGCAGTGTGCCAGTGTGGCGGCATGGCGAAAGGGGGCCAGTGGTCGCACTTCGCTGAACTTTGGCACCTTTTACGCTGTTCCGTCGCGGTGGCCCAAGAACTCGAATGTATGAGCACCTTGCATTGGATTATCGTATGGTTTTATACGAACCCGACCCACTATTCTTAATCCACCCATTAATCCACACTACTCACATTTTTACAAAATTCAATTCACCTACCAATATCCACTAATGCACCACAATTTTTTCAGGCTGAGCCTAATTGAAAAATGGGGGGTCCTTGTGAATATTTGGATGTTGGCAAACTACCAAATGATATCGCATTTTCCGAAGAATGGCATTAAGAACAGCCCAAATGATTGAAATATGAATTTCAAACGTATTTTAACTCCTTCGGAAATGCATGGCCCATTTTGTTTCGACTTCCTGAAGCGGAATCTTCGCGCGAATGCTGTCGAGTCTATGATGCAAGCCGGGAGCAATATCTGCTAAAGTTAAACAGGTGTTTGGTTTCGTGTTTATCTGTCGCACTCAGTATTAGTCGTGGAACAACAGTGCAATGCTATGAAAGCTTGGGCATAATAATTCAAAAGTTGTAAAAAAAGAGAAGAGATCCTTTCGAGAACAAATCGGGAGATGCCTGCGTAACGTTGCGACCTGGTCTTTTCTTACCGCTTCAAGCTGGGCCCGTGTACCGTCGAGATAGTCCGATATAACACGATCTGCGTGGAGCTAGAAGGCAATGAAATTCAATATAAGTAAAAACCCTGAGCTATACCGAAGCCAGCTCTCAGAATTGATGCACCTGCCGTTATTCCCTTTTTTGCGCCACAGATTCCAGCGGCAGATGCCCTTATATATATATGGGTAAGGGCCGCACTTTAGGTTAGGTTAGGTTACGTTAGGCTGGGTAAGGTTAGGATGCGGCCCTTATCCGAAAGCGGCACTTTTGACTTACATTTCCAAGCGATATTCGATGTAAATATGTTATGATTCATTAGACGTTGACGCCATATCTAGCGGCTAGTACGGGATCACTTAAATGTTCTTTATCGCTGTCATCGTCATCATCCTCACAAAGGCCTTTCTATTCGGCGCACTTTTCGCCGACGCCGAAGCTGCGTCCTGCTGCGCGCTTTCTGTGTTTTTTTGGCGCATGTGACACCTCGAAGCTTAATAGCTGTATTGTACGCGGTTAAGCGTCGTTTTTCCCGTCAGAAACTGTCACCTGCGGCATACTGGCAAAACGAATCACTCAAGATGCAGCTCAAATGAACATTTCGCGGAACTTCATGGACGAAACTTAACAGATAGCACGAAGATGCACAGCGATACATGCTCTAAAATGATAATGACTGAAGCAGGTGGCTCTCCTCATCTGGCAGCTCCTTGGGAACGCGTGCGCACGAGTACAGCAGTTTACCCGAATATATATACGGTATATTCCTTCTGTAGTCCTCCGAATCACCTGTTATAGCTTGTGTCTTGAACTATCAGGATCGCCGTTCATAGGAAATGCATCACGTCATGAGTCTTTAGTCACATACGTGGGTACTCCGACCCACAATGCTCTCCACCTTACACTTGCAGATCGCGGAACCCGTTTTGTGGACTTTTTTGGTACTGTTATTAGTACCCTATATAATTTTTCAGCGACCTGCTAAACGAGTCATCCTCTTACCACAGTGGGGTCTCTTTCCTGGAGAAGCGACTTTCGTTTCCAGTTCCTCCCGCAGAAATAGCCGGTGGCTCTGCCGCTTCCCGCCACCTGTGGACTCCTGCCCGAATAACCTGCAGGGGTAGGTATGGGTGTTCTATAACACGACGGCTAGCAGAACTTCCTGCTTGTCCACGAGCTCCCCAGCAGTACAACTAATCGGACCAATATTGGATGTATATTGGCTAAAGCCGGTCCAACAACGCGACAGCCTTAGCCAATATATTTTCAATATTGCGCAGATTACCTGTGCTGTTCGGGCTAGCACTTTCGGCGAAACTTTGGTAAATCGCACGTTACGTCGGGTCAGGTTTGCATCGTTTTAAGTGGCCGCTTTTTTTTGTACTTTGCGTCGCAGTCATCGTTCGGGGTCCAGTTAGTGCTAGTGCAGACCGAGCAGGGCTTCAGCCGTCAGGGTCGCGCTAGCCGGCGAGCATATGAAAAGGTAATAAACAAGATCCTTAAAATGCTGGTGAAGCAGTTTACGGACGCACGTATTAGTCGATTAAAAAACATCGAAACAAAGTGTGATCGCAAAAAATTTCTGTAAACATCCGAGCGATCTTGTGAACGCACCTTTGTGCGTATGTATTTGGTTAGACGTATGTCGACGTATGTGGTTGGAAGTATGTCGAACCACATACATATTCGCATGTGGTTCGACGCTGGTTTTAAGTGCGTCCCTGCAGGTGGCGCTGCAGGCGTGGGACTACTGGTTAGGATTTGTTAATGGACGGTAGAATTAACCCCGTTCCTGGCCTGCAGTCGTACAAGGTCAGTGGTGATGTGCCCCGCCACGACACAGGGCCAGAGGCAGCGAATGAATGCACTGTCTTACCCACCGCATTTACAGTTCGCTCTACTGCTTACGCATGATAGATTTTCGCTCTTTTAGAGGCAGGGTTAGAGGGCGAGTGATCATCGTCGCAGACACGACCCTGGCTGGCTCATCGCGACCTCCGAGATTGGTGATTCTGGTGGAACTAGTATCCTGTGACTAATTCCACAGGACGGGTTCCACTGAAATGCGAGGCCCTTGGCAGATCCACGTGCTACACGTCTGGCCAGACTCTGATAGCCGCTTATAAAAGATATGTTAATTTCAAGTGGCCTCTTACCCTGACGTTTTAACATGCGGTCTCCTCTGCTTCAACTTGCAGGCAGACTGAGTCCTGGAAGGCAAAGCCGCGCCTCAAGCCCGCAATGTGAAAGCAGGTGCCACGGCCTCAATGACAAAGCAGGTGCTTTGGCCTCTACAACGTGAAAGCAGGTGGCTCCCGCAGAGACACCATCGAGGATACACGAGGTGCCGCAAGGCCGAGGTAGGCTTGGCTATTAATGCAGATCTCATTAAGGGATACCTTCCCGAGAATTTTTGCCACAGTTGTAGAACCCCAAAATTTTACATCGTAATGATTCGAGAGTGCTTTTGGGAAAACTTAACTGAAACTTCCCAAAATTTTGTCTTATTGCTGTCTGATTATACAACTCTTCTGTCGCTGTAGTTGAGCTCGTCACCGCCATAGTGGCGCTTCAATTACTCCGTCGGCGGTACTGGCGAAATTATGCACTGAATTTGATTTAGTCCTCCCCGCTCTTCCATTACGTTCATTCACAACGCGGGGATGTCTCCCTAGGTGGGTACATTCTGCTTATGTGCATGAAATTACTTGCTTACCCCGCCCGCAATCCCATCACCTATAATATCGAGGTAGCTTTGCGCAAGCAAATGTGACATGTAACAATATTCCTGGCAAAAAACGACTCCATAAGACTGGTCTTCACGGGAACGCAGCGCCGAAGTTCTATCCGCGTGTTCGGGCGGTTGCTTTAACTTTTTTGTATTATGCGCAACAGCGGTTAGATTCAATATTCAAGGCCCTTCGCGTCACCTCCTACGTGGCGCACAGCGCTCTTGATTTGTGTTTCCTGTGGCCAGGACAATTATCGACTGCAATCCAGATAGCACTGCAGCAGTTTATTGAATGTCGAGCGTATATTTCAGGCGCTTTAGATCATTTTTGCTCTTGCTATAAGTGGCGCGTGGTTTTATCATTTGATTTCTCGAGGCGATGGGACACAAACGTTACAACAAATGTGTGCCTGTCAGGACAATTCAGGAAAGGGGCTGGGTGGCGCACGAGGCCAATGCGTCTGCAGCGATCATTCGAGGAATGCCGAACAATCACTGAAGGTTGAGGCTGCTGACGTCGAAGACCACTTTCTGAACACTGAACGAATTGGCCTTGACTAGGTGACACCCTGTTCCCTATATTCTAGCCGACCCAAAAACGTAAATGGGATACCGTGTGGGTGAGGAAGTCGCCAGCAGACTGCACCTAGGAAATACTATCATGGATAAATTGCATTCAACGTGCGCTCCAAGAAGATATCAACGCAGTAGCGTTAAGGCTCCCGTTCTGCCAAAAATCTGGCGGCGTCGTCAGCGTAAGCGTTGTGAGCGTAAAATTCTCGGAGGAGGAACTTCGGTGGGCCACCGAGGCCCAATGGATTGAGAGCAAACTGCTCACAGTAGCTGGTGGCAGTTAAATTAATGATTGGTCGATAGATGTAGAATAAACTGATTACATTCCATTTCATTCATTCATTCATTCATTCATTCATTCATTCATTCATTCATTCATTCATTCTTTCTTTCTGTCAGCCTTCGCAGGCTGTTACAGGAGTGGAAAATTCTAATAAATGCACACCCATTTTTTGTATAAGGAGAAAGGCAGTGGTTGGTTTGTTGCAATTTGAAGTTTCTAAATGAAGGCGATGTCTTCAGAGACCGGCGTGTTCATAGCCGCTTATGCGCCATACAATTTCCCAGCACACAACACTGACTACACGCAACACGCCACAACCAACTATTATGGCGCAAAATTCTAGAGCACACTTGTTCACTCTCTTGCGCCTGTAGTTGATGATCTGTTGTTCTTGCTCCCCACTTTCATCTAAGGTGTCAACAGGGAGATGGACGTGGCCAGGACCCGCGTCCGCCTACGCGCCCGTCCACCCAGCAGAGTGTGCTCCGAGAGGTCACCGTTGTCCCTTGAGCTGGTAAGCTGGTTGATAACCATTCTGGTTAGACATAGTGAAATGGTTGGAGTAGCAGGTAACACATTAACCCGCCTCCTGTGGCACACAACAAAAGCGGGAGGAAGAATACAGGACAAATCTCCTGACCTGTTGGTTTCCCTTGTTCTTTTATTTATTGCGATAGCATTAGAACCCCCATTATCGAAAAAAGTGTGGTGTTGGCATGTCAAGCATTGGTAGAGAGGAGGCAAAGATGGAGAAATCATCATTTGTGCTTTCAAGGGAGATGATGAAGGGAAATTGCACGAACAGGGCAGGAGGTGGGGGCAATGAATATTAATAGGGAAGCGTTATGTGGTGAGAGCAGGAGAAGGGGGATAGTAGGGAATAAAGAAGGAAGTGAGAGGAAGAGGGCAAGAGAATGGGGCGAGAGGGTGGGAAGGGGAGGATGGAGAGGTGGGGAGATCTGACTGGTCGCCATAAGTCAAAGCTTGGTAACGCGGGAAAGTTTGTTATATCAAATTTAGAGGAACGTGGGAAATTGTATTAAGGTTTGTTGTCGAACTCGGCGTGGGGGCACTGTGATTTCTCACAGGCAGCAGCCTGATCTGCGTTTTTGCTGAGGACGTCAATTTGATGAGAGGACATTTTTGCAGGGTTCGCCGACACTACATATAGCACACAGCTCTTCCACAACGACTGCTGGTGGCCTACTCCTGTCCTAATTTGTTTTTTTTTTGTATTCCGGGTGGATTGAGGAAATATTAAAATTTTACAACCAAACCTGTCTCCTCATTTTATTTGTTGTTAATGGTGCTTTATTTTGGAGCTTTTTTTTTCTTAATTGCATGGCTCCTGCCGCGACCTTTACTTCTTTTGCGTAAGCCCGTCTGCCGTTTCTCGCTATGTGTTTTAACTCGACGCATGCTGTGCCTGTTTCATTGGTCAATTAGCGTTTGATTTAAAATTACATTGTTATTTCTTTTTTTACCTGGTTCATTTATTTCGATTAGTTTAAACTTGTGATATCAGTGATTAAACCTGTGACAGCGATGCGCACATGCTACAAGCGATGTACTCGACCTTTCCAGGCTGCCTCGCTCGAGCAGAGACTGGCGTTTCCACTTGACCCCGTGGGGAAGCAGGGCGCAGTTCCTGGAGGGCGAGATGAGGGCCGCAGCAAGAATGCAGGTGGCGCTGGCGTCGAAGCTCCGCCCACTTGCAGTCGGACACCTCCAGTGAGTCTTCTAGTAAGCGTGCGTTCGGTGCTCGGCGCAAGGCATCGATTGCCGCTACACCGCTGAAACCGCCTAACTGGTAACTGCTTGAGTGAAATCTCGTTAATTCAAGCTCGCTTACAACGAACTGCCGGTTAATTCGAACCGTGATGGCACTGGTATTGTCAAAATGAGAAGTGTTGGAATCTAGCACAATTCGATCAAATTTTCGATCTTTCAGTTCGAGTAATTCACATTAGAATGTAGTAAAAAACAAAAGAGGCATCAAGCAATCAGATATCGAATCAGTGCAACCGCACTTCGCCGATTTCGAGATGCAAAAAATTTAGCCGCTTATTGACATCGCTGCGCTCGTTAAAGTACACTGCGACGTTTAAAATTGCGGCCCTCATTCGCGACGTCTAGGCTGACACTGCGTCAATAGATTTTGTGCATAAGAATTCTTTGAGTAAGTGATAATTGGTCTCCATACAATTTTTTTTGGCAGGCAGTGTGTGATCACCTGCTTTTTGAAGGTGTAACACTGCTTTCGAATCTCCACCGCATAAGTTATTCTTATCACACATGGGCGTTAATCAGTCTCTCGTTAAGCTACTCGGTATGGTGTCATGGTTTACCATGCTACTCACGGAGAGGGAGGCGGGTCTGCTCGCTTGATGCGATGTTTCGGCCGAGGCAGATAACGATAGCCCACATAAAAAAAATACACGCCAAGCACACTCAGAATCCCATTTAGAGCTTCAAAGCGCGCAACATGCAGCGCTGGGCTAGTGTGGGACATATCGTAAAAGGCTATGCGACAAAAAGTATTTGACCTAAAGATACGCAGTTATATGTCGACATGTGTCGTGAAGTCACGCATCTAAGCTTTCGTCCCTACCAAGTTGAACCGGAACCTTTCGTAGCCTTTATTCGTTCTTTTCTTGCAGTTTGGCAGTGTTCCACCTCTGTCAAAATCGTATAGAAGTTCAAATGGAAAATAAAGAAATAGGGCTAATATGTGCAAACTCTTTTTGCCTAATCACATGAAAGAAATGCATAAAAAGTGCAGTCTCGTTATTCCCATTCTAAGAAGTGAGGGAGAGCGATTAGGCTTAGCGTCAAGAGAGTTTCCTGACCTGAAAGAGGCAGGGTACTGAAATCAGACGGATGTGCAGGAAGCGAAGTAAAGCCGCTGGCTCTCGCGCGGAAAATGCTCGCGAGCGCGCATCCTCCGTGCGTGCGCGTTTCTCTCGGCCGGCGTGCACCGGTGTACCTGGAGGAAAACAAACAAACTAGGAGGCAACGTGACGTCATAATCTTGAAGCCTAGTGGTAAAACAATATAATGGAACGCATCATGGGAAAGTAGGCCCTCACATGACAAAGCAGCGGTAGCTCTTATCCGGATTTCGGTTTCGTTCTCTCGTCGTGTTGCGTCAGACACAAAAAAGCACCGCTATCCAAGCGGGTTGGCAGTCTGGTAACTGTGGAGGGCCTATTTCCGGAGAATCATGCCAAGTTTATTTCAGCTTTTGTCGTACAAAAACCGTGGGCAATGCAAAAAAAAGCGGCTCGCAATGACCGCTGGACAAGTTAGGTCACCTGTAGAAGTCAGCAGCATTAGCAGAGACACTTACACAGGAGAATGATTATACATTGTTGGAGAAAGAAGAAAAAAAGAGAAATGACGGGTAAAAACATTTGAACCGAGTAACAAAATACAACGTAGTTAATGAACAGCTCCCTAAGTGCAGAAGAAGACATTTTTGTTAAATTGCTATAGAGAGGGGTGTTCAAACATTTCGGAAGAATATATTTGAACATCGCACAACCGTAGTTTGTTCTGAATCTGGGTATTGCAAAAATTGCATGGTCTGTACTTGTGCGGATCAAAAAAAGGTCATTTCGTGCCGTGATTTTTTATAAAAGCAGGCAAACCTCTAATCAAATAGCTTATCAACCGGAATAATTTTATACTTTTGTCTTATGGGGCGAGTCGGGGCGTCAAAGGAAGCATTTGTAATGATCTGTAACATTTTTTCCGTACTGTACAAATTTTTTGTATTCGACACAGTAGTATTTCCCCATATCAAGGAACAGTAACCTATATATGAGAAGAAAAAACCGTAAGAAAGGCCGAGATTCGTTTTCGCGGGCAAAATATGTTTATTACGAGCGATGTTACCTATGATTTTAGACAGGGTGATGAATATCTTGCTAATGTGGGTATTCCATGACATTGTGGGAGTAAAATCTATGCTAAGGGAGGTGAATGCCTCGATGTATTGGAGTTCTGTGCCGCTGAAAAGGATTGGAGGAGGATTGGTGACTATCTTGCCTTTGGAATGAAATATTATTGCCTTTGTTTTCTCTCGGTTTACTAATAATGAATTCAATGAAGAGCATTACCTCAAGTTATCCAGTGGTGTGTTTGTGGTGTGAGTTGTTTCTTATCTGAGGAGGAGCAGAATAAGCTGGTGTCGTCAGCATAAATAATATATTTGATCTCTTTTCTTATGTTGACTATGTCGTTTATGTATATATTAAAATGTATATGACCTAGAAGACTGCCCTGGGGCACAGCGTTTTAAATTTGTAGAACTTCAGGTTGGCAATTATTTATGGAAACTAATTGTGATCGCGAGCACATATATGATTTGAAAAGATTAAGGGCATGACCACGTATTCCGTGATGTTCGAGCTTTACAAAGAGAGTATTATGATTAAGCGTATCAAAAGCCTTACTAAAGTATACAAAAATTCTTAATGTAAGCTTCTAGGATTCAATATTGCTTAATATACTCATTTTCACCAAGTAATGCCTGTTCTGTTGATCTATTTTTGGTGCACCCATACTGGCAGTCGTTTATAATAGTGTGTTGTAGGAAATTATGAACACGGAAATGAATTACACTTTCAAGCCTCTTAGAGAACAAGGGCAAAACGGATATTGGCCTATAATTACTTACATTATTTCTGTCTCCCTTTTTATAAATTACGGCCACCCTAGCAAGTTTCATGGCAGCTGGAAAGTGCCGGTAGAAAGAACAATGTTATATATATGCGTTAAACATGGCACAATTTCATGTAACACATACTTTATTGGATGGGTTTCGATATTAAAAGAGTCTAGACTTGCCATGTCTTTCTTGGTTTTAGATTAATGCACACCTCATTTTCATTATTCGGTTCAAAACACAATGATTGTGAAATTTTGTAACCCAAAAGTCTCGAACTGGCAGGGTTATGAGAGCGAGTCCCAACTGAGGTAAAAAATTCTTTAAAAGCTTTGGCCAAGCACGATCCACTTAGTTCAGTACTTTCAACTTTCAGGGTTTTAATTTTGTTTGGACGAGTAATTCTGTTTATCAGCAGATTAAGAGGTTTCCAATTTTCTTTAGAATTACTGGAGAGTTCTCTATCAAATAGGTTATTTTAGTAAGTAGTCCTAGCTGACCTAATTTCATTGTTCAAACGATTGCGAAAACGCTTTCAATTCAGCCAAAAGTGTAGTATCCTTAGTTCTAATGAATTTAGAGAACACTGTGTTTCTTCACGAGTCGTACAAGTCGGGCGGATATCCAAGGTTTGCGAGCCTTTTTTGGCGTAGAGTCAGTGTGCAAAAGGGCCCTCGGCAGCGGCGTCCGAGGAGGATGGCTTGCAGAGGCTGAGCGTGTGACGTCATGCTACCTCACTTTTTTTCTTCCTCCATGCCGGCGTGGCTCCGTCCATAATCACGTGACGTCCGCTCCGGCTCTCATTGGCCCTCTGTCGCTGCTCTGTACTGGCATCGGCGCGGCGTCGGCGTTTTTTTTTTCTGTACCGCCAGAACACGATTTGGCAAAAACGTTCTCTCTGGAGGCTATAAACGCTCCCCTGCTGTCGACACCGACGAATCGCCCGGAAAAACGCTCCATGCGGGCTATACTTAACCATCGCGCGTAAACGCACTGACCTATAGAATTCTTAATAGTGTAGCAAGGAACGATTGTATTTTTGAGCTATTTGGCAAGGCGGTCACAGTGAACCATGCGTTATTTTCGCACAGAATAAATTTATTCGGAGCTGAACTGAACTTAACTGAAGAAACTAAAAAATAACACTCCTGATTGCTAGGAGAAAATCCAAAAGTTGGGTGATTGCGAACTGTTAGGCTCCCAAAAGGAAATCTAAACTATAACGCAGCACAGTGTCCAAATGTTTCCAAAAATGTCTGCTAATGCGATGTAAAACCCAAAACTGGCACACTCGTGCCTCTCATTTCAGAAGGCTGCTCAAGCGGAGGAGCCAGCGGCAGGTCGCAACAGGAAAGCAGGTGGCGTCAGCGACATTGCACTTCTGGAGCAGAGTCAGGTAGGCCTGAATGAAAACCCTGCTCGGGAGACGTAGAAACCCATTACGCATTGTTTCGCCAGGTCTCAGAGGCGTCGCCACAGTAGTCGTCTGGC
>JARKHS020026312.1:0-34500 GCA_030143305.2 Amblyomma americanum | reverse complement strand
CGGACATCTCCCGGGAACGTTAGCGTGCTCAAGGTGTGCAAGACAAAGCGTCCTCGACACGCTTGGTGGCCTTAAATTTGAAGACAGGCGTGACAGTGGACGACCTGCCACATCAGATCCGTGTTGCAGGTGAATTGGCGCTTGTTGTGGTGCCCAGTAGGGCCCCGCTATGCTTGCGCTGTCGCAATACGAGACACATTCGACGCGACTGCCGCGTGCCACGCTGCGCACTATGCCACCGATACGGCCACGGAGAAGAGCAGTGCTTGAAGACGTATGCTTCTGTCACGCAGAAAGCTACGGGGGAATTAGACGTCAGCGACCTGCTGACAGATGAAGCCGAAGTTGAGGAATCTTCGAAAGGAGCAGAGGAGAAGAGCGGCGAGGACGCGAAGTCTCCAGAACAAAATTCCGGAGGTGACCACAAGGCCACAGCCAGTGATTCTCCGTCTCGCACTACTTCTGAACTGGAGCCCACTGCTACGAACACGACTACGGGTGCAACCTCTCTAAGCACGCACGATGGAAGAAATGCTACGGATAAAGCTGAGGAAATGGACGCCAGCGACACAGGTACAAGTGTTATGGTGGTAAAGAGAATTTATGACGAGTTAGCTACCCACCATGGACAACCGAGCGAGCCGAACAATGATGAACCCCCCCAAAAACGCCAGGTGTGCGTCGACCGACGCTACGCCCGAAACCGAAAATCCCGCCAGATAAGAGTTCGGCTGTGACGCCCACTTAGCATACAAACTTGGTGTCGTCGAAGGTGCCGGGCTACTACGGATTCGAAATGGACGGAACAACTGAAGCTACGAGCAACACATTCGAGGTACGGTTGAAGACTTTACTGGACTTGGTTTTGGTATGTCATGTAATACTTCATCTTAGAAGTGATAGAAAAGTGTCAGTCATGTTTGCAATGACATCATTGGTATCATGCTCTTTGATTCAAAATGGCAAATAACTTAAATCTTCGCTATGCATAGCGACAATAAATGTTAGGGGCTTGGCTGCAAGGCGACAGCAATACCAGCTTAGTCGCCTTTGCATGGCAAACGAGCTAGATCTAATTGCGGTACAAGAAACAAAGGCGGAAAAACAAGAGCAGACTGATCGTATAGTGTCACCTTTCACAACGATATATAATGTCTGTGTATGCCATGCCGTTGGAAAATCTGCTCACTGTGCTGTATTGATACGCAAAAGTGTGGCGATTATTGAGGAAATGATTACTGTGTCTGAAAATGGTCGCCTCATCGTCTTGGATTTTTCGTTTGCGTGAGAAAAGTGGCGTCTGGTGTGTGTCTATGCCCCGAACAAATGTAAATGAGAGATGTATTTTCTTTGAACACCTTAATCAGTATCTGCCTTGTGAAACGCATCTTATTCTGCTGGGAGACATGCATTGCGTTTGCTTTTCGGAGGATAGATCTAGAGTGACATACGTACGTGATAGAAGTGCCGAGTTACTTAGCTTCTTGGTGGTTGGCTATAACTTGGAGGATGTGGGTCACACAATAACAAGCGGCGGGCGGCCGCAGTTCACTCACACCCAGCAAGGTAGTCAAGCCAGGCTTGGCAGAGTTTACGTGTCCCTCGCTCTAATTCCCCTTTGCAATAGTTACAATTTACTTGTTTCATTCTCTGATCGCAACCTTGTGAGTTTCAACATTGGCAACAAGCAAGAACAGCTACGATATAACTGGCACCTGTGGAACGCCAAATTGCTCAATGATGAACATTTGTTGAAGCAGTTGAGGAAAAACTAGGGCGGCTAGTGAATGATGAGCCAGAAAATTATTCGACTGCCTGGGAAAAATTAAAAAATGAAGTTAAAATGGCAGCGATTGAAAGAGCAAGCATCAAGCGTCGAAATGAGATGAAGAATGAAAAAGACCTTCAGCGCCAACTAGAATACTTGCTAAACACAGTGTGTTTGGAGCCTAAAAAAGTGGCAGACGAAATAAGAAAAACCAAAAGTGAACTTGAGTTGCTAGACAATGAAAGATATAAGGCAGCTATGATTCGTGCCTGGGGCGAACGATTATGGCTTGGGGAAGCACCGAATAAACGCTCTTACTGGAGAGAAAAGGTATGCATCAAAAAATGAAATCAAACAGATCCGCTATAAGAACGAGGTGACGGGCAAGCAGAAAAAGATAGAGCAGGCGTTTGTGGAATATTATCGCGAGATGCTTACCAACGTTACTCGTGTAAGTGACACTTTGATCACAGAATTCGTGACTTATATGCCAAAGATAGCAGGTGACGTCAGAGACAGCCTTGAGGAAGAGATAAGTGTTCGCGAAATCGAGGCCGCTATCGGCGAATTGCCGGCAGGAAATTCCCCGGGACCAGACGGCTTGGGAGCCACATTTTACAAGGTTTTCTCCCATCAACTGGCATGTGTGTTACATCGCGTTATCAATGGGGCGTATAAAACAAGGCAAGTGCCACCGTCCTTCAGAGCTGCTGATATCGTTTTGATTCCTAAGACGGATGACCGTGGCAAGCTGCTGTCAGTAGGTTCATACAGGCCTATCAGCCTTACGAACACCGATTACAAAGTGTTTGTGAAAGTGCTAGCGAAGAGGCTGCAAAGGGTGATCAAGCACTTAGTTGGGCCGCATCAAACATGCGACATCAAAGGACTAACGATCTTCACGAACACTAACGCAGCAAGAAATGTGATAGAATATTGCGACGACATGGACGGCCAAGTTGCAACTCGATTTGGCGAAAGCTTTCGACAGGGTGTCACACGAGGTCCTCTTCTGCGTATTGAAGCATGCAAATGTAGGCAGCACAATTTTAGATGGTGTAATGATGGCCTATCGAGATTGCTGTACCCAGCTCATAATAATTAAGTCAATAACAGAAAGAGTCCCAGTGCAATATTCAGTAAGGCAAGGATGCCCACTATCTTCCCTCTTGTTTGTAATATATGTCGAACCTTTTTGTTCAGACGTAATTCACCAAACATCAATTAGAGGCTTCAAAATGCATTCTACTGAGGTAAAATTGTTGGCGTATGCTGATGACATAACCGTATTCTGTCAAGATCGCGACAGTGTGTTAGAAGCGGTCAACCTTGCTAAGGCTTTCTGCAAGCTAACGGGCTCAGAGATAAACTGGGAAAAGAGTGTTGGTATATGGCACGGTAACTGGGACATCAAGCCAGTAAGGTTTGCTTGTACGACATGGACAGGCACACCTACGACGTACCTTGGTGTGCCTTTCGAGCACTATCAGGAACCCGCAAGGTACTGGAGCGACGCAACGGATAAAATGAAGGAGAGGACGGGAACTGGCAGGGTCGCGGCCTTACAATGTTCGCGCGTGCCTCTGCTTGCAATTTGTTTTTGATAGCTAAAGTTTGGTATGTGTTGCAAGTGCTGTTTATGGCCCGCACAAAGGTGCAGAAAATGGATCGTGTTTTTGCTGTGTTTATATGGGGCTCAACATGGGAGAGGGTGAGTCGTACCAACCTTTTCCGAAAAGTCCGCGATGAAGGCCTAGGCCTTTCTCATTTGTTTATCAGGCAGATTGTGTCGCGTTTTTTTTTTCTGCGGGACCAAAGCGACAGTTTTTTGCGCACAGTCATACAAGTGCGACTTGCGAAAGCGCTTCCTGAATTTATTGTGACTACAAGTGATATCAGATGTCGCCGTGTGTCTGGTTACTTTCATGAAGTTGTTGTTCCTTTCCGCATGTCGCATGCAAGGTTTTCAATGGATTACCTATGTTCTGTCACGAAGAAGAAACTGTACGCCGGCGAAGGCACCTCTGCCAGAGAGTCACCGGTGACGCGCTGGCAGACGTGGCTTCGCCGGCGTCGGTCCCTGCTCCCGGTCCATCAGCGGCAGCGCACATCCCGCCTTCAAATGCACCTCAGCCCGTGAGCGATCTGCCCTCTGGGCGGAACTCTGCAAGCTGCCCAGCCTCCAGTGCTGGATGGGGTTTCAACCGTGCAGCGTGAGGAGGAGAGCTCTCCAATGGACCTGTCTTCAGCACATCCATCCGTGCCACCGGCTTCCCGCAGTTCTCAAATGCGCCCATCAGGGGACACTGCGCAAGATTCGTCTTCTGTCAACTCCAGCTCACAAGGTAAGCGTTCCTGCCCAGCGTATGCCAACCAGGTGGCTGTGCCGACAGCGTGATCGGTATCGTATAATGTGGCCATTAAAGCTCTGGCAGCCAAAAGCCTGACAGACATTCCGAACAGGATTCTTCAGGAGAACCTGGACGAGTGTATTGGGACCAAATGTTTTCGTGGCTTCACGGCTAGAACGAAAGCTAATACCATCGCTGCGTGGCTCCCGACTTTGGCTGCTGTCGAGCGTCTGCAAACGCTCAAGAACATATCGTTTACAAGGGAGGTCTCTGTGCCGGTCCAGCTGTACCTAGTAGAAGGTTCGGGCCTACAACGCTGTGTTGTTTACAACGTCGACGTTGCCGAAGACCAGACGACCCTCCAGCGTGAGCTGTGCTGTCCAACCCACCGTGTCATCCAAGCGCGGTATATGGGGAAGGGGCGTTCGTGCATCGTCACACTACAGGGCCCACCAACTCTCCCAGAACGACTTTACTACTACGGCTGTATTCTGCGGTCTCGCCCTTATAAACCGAGTGCTGTCTATTGCTACAGCTGTTTTAGACCTGGGAACATGCGCCTATCATGCCCTTTTTCAACTCAAGATGCGGCTCGGCCACAAGGCACACCGTCTTACAGGTGCAGACTTTGCAAGACTGGAGACCACGAGATCACCTCTCCAACTTGCCCAACAAAACAGAAAGCAACTGAGAAGGTTCGGCGTGGGATCCGTAAGCAAATGCCTCCGATTGAAAACAGAGCCCCGATACAGACATCTAACAGGTTTGCGGATCTTCGGTGGGATGAAGACGACTAGCCGGAGCTTTCTGAACCCAATCCACCTCCAGCCCCTGCCCAACTGTCGTACAGCGATAAAGTGCGCAAGGATCGCCGTCGCCTTCAAGCTACACAAAAGCACAGCATACTGAAACCTCTGCGTGAGGACATGGCAGCAGTTGACGACCAAATTGCACGCCTTTTAGCCGAGGTCTCTAAGCTACGGCAACGCCGTGAACTGCTTGCTCGCCGTAGACAATCAGCGGAATCCCACTCCACGCCAATCAATTATGCAGCGCCTTCGACTACATCCAGCCCTCATGCGTTTTTTGCAGACTCTACCAGGTCTTCTGCAGCACTGCAGGATAACTCAACAACATCCCTCCTGCGATTTATGGTAAACCAGTTATCTAACCTGACATCAGTTTTATCACAATGATTGGAAGCCTAATCGAAAATGGCGAGTACACGTTGTTGTGGTGTGCTCCAATGGAAGTGCAGAGACCTCTCCACAAAGCTGGGAGAGCTCAAATCTCGACTTCGCATGAACAAGCTCCAGCTGTGGGCCCTGCTACTGCAGGAGACCAATGCCTTGCCATCCATTCCGGGCTTTAATGGATACATGTCTCCTTCAATGAACGGCCGTCGTGTGCACACTGTTGCCCCTCCGGGAAAAGCGGCGGTGTACGTTTATGCGCGTTTTACTCAAGTTCGCCTCTCTCTAGAAAACTGGTGCACCTCATATCAAGAGGTAGTCGCAGTGGCTGTGAAGCTTCCCAAGGCAACTGTTGTGGTCGTGTCATACTATGTAAGACCCGCCGGTAGAGCTCCCTCCCGCATCAATCTGGGGTGGTTATTAACTCTACGATGACAGCACCCAGGGAGGCCTGTTTTAGTCGATGGTGACTTTAACGCCCCTCATCCGGACTGGGGGTACCCCACTTCAAGCCCCCGTGGGAGGCGTGTGCGGGACGCATTCGCAGATGCACTGTTTGTTTTACTCAACCATCCAGATTCAGCAACGCGGACTGTGCGCCATGCTCGCCGTCCAACATATGATCCGGACCTTACGTGGTGGTCAGGACCCCTGGACTCCATCGTGGCACCTGCAGCCAGACTGCTGGGGTAGTGACCACCATCCTGTCATCATCGGTCCCCATCCATCAAGGGCCCGCCGATTACGCCGTAGGTGTTCTGTGGTGAATTGGGACAAGTTTCGCACCACCGTCGAAGATCTCTCTGAAATCATCTACACTACTTGTGGACTGCTTACAAACTGCGCTGAATAAGGCTACTGCTGTCACCTGGACGGACGTGAATCGCCGGGCGGCGGATGTTGGTCTGCTTTACCTGTGGGCTGCTCGCCGACAAGCGGAGATGGCAGCTTCCCGAGACCCGACTTCTGCGCAAGCACGGACAAGGCTGAATTACCTTACTGCCAAGGCTCGCAGATATGAACGCGATCACTCGCGACGGCAGTGGCATGCGTTTGTGTGAGCAGTTCTCGACAAAGTCATCGAATGCTGCTCTCTGGCGAACGTTTCGTGCAATGAAACATGGTTCCTGTCGTCCTGACGCAGCGGCCACAGCATGCTTCGCAGCTAACTTGGCTCCGGATGATTTCGCCAGAGAGGCAGCGCGGAAGTTTTTTCCCAAGTATGATGTGTTGCCTCCAAGGGTCATAGGATAACACTTGGCTGCCATTCCAGCATGCGTCGATAAGCTCCCATCTACAGCCGACGCCGAGGGAATTGCAAGCCCATTTTAAATGCCCGAGTTGCAGAAATAGACGATGCCCGTCTGAAGACTGCGCCCGGTCCGGACTCCATTCCGTACGAGGTTTACAAGGACTTAAGTACCGCTGTACATCCTCAACTACTCGCCGGCGTTAACAAGGTATGGATAGAAGGCGTCGTACCAGAAACTTGGAAATCGGCTGTTGTGATCCCCATACCAAAGCCGGGGAAGTCGCCGACAGACCTCGGAAATTTCCGGCCTATATCGCTTACGCCAACATTACGCAAGCTTACCGAAAAAATGCTTGCCACACGACTGTCGTGGTGGCTTGAGCACCATGGTTTCTATCATCCCGCCCAAATTGGTTTTCGTACGTCCATAGGTACAGAAGATGGACTGGCTGTCTTGGCGTCAGCAGTTCTAGCCTCAACTCACAGCCACAAGGTACGTACTGTACTGGCCATAGACGTTGAAAAGGCGTACGATAATATTAGTCATGCTGCCATCCTGGAATCGCTTGACATGCTACATTTCCCCGTTAGAGTGCGCAATTTTGTTAAATCCTTCCTTGAAGGCCGACACTTTCCACACGCCTCAGTGGTGTGGCCGTAGGATCATTTGTGCCTCTTCGCAGCGTTCCTCAGGGATCGGTGTTATCGCCAACATTATTTAATATTGCTTTTATCCCCCTTGCTTGGCGCTTGTATGAAGTCTCCGAGATTAAGTTCTTACTGTATGCTGATGACATAACGGTGTGGAGCACTCACAACGACCTGATCACTCAAGCAGCAGGCCTACAATCAGCCATAGATATTACGTCGACTTTTGCTTCTTCAATTGGTTTGCAGCTTTCAGTGAGTAAAACCACTTTCGTGTCAGTCGCCAACCGCTGGGAGCGCCGTAAACTGGCTGCAACACCAATTCGTCTCCATCTATCCGGAACTCCAATTTAAGAAAGTTCGACCGTAAAAATATTGGGCTTGAGAATACACGAGTCAGGAACAGGTACTGCTTGGCTTTCTCGGGCTAAAAAGCAAGCAATTCAGGCGTTGGGTCTGATTAGACGCATTGCTCCTAAAATAGGCGGAGCCTGCTCTCATGTTGCACGACAGTTGGTGCGGGCGGTTGTGCAACCGCGCCTCGTTTACCAAGCACAATTCCAGCATTTGACAATGGCTCAATGGGATCGTCTAGAAGCTGTTAATCGAGAGGCAATGAGGGTCATCACTTGCCTTCCCCGCATTACCCCAATCGTGGCGCTCCAAGAACAGCTGAATACACTAGATGAGCTGGTGCAGCAACGACGCGATGCTCGCCGCCTAAAGTCAAGCCTTACACACACCACGCGTGCACTCAGGGCATATGCTTAATCGCACTCCGTTCTACAGCCGCCCCCGCCAGTTCTTCCTCCCTGGCGTTTTGTGCAGCTAAGCGGGAACAAGCCCATTGACCTACGTCGGCCATCATCTACCCGCGCGGCATCGTCGTTTCGCGACTGAATTTTAGAGCAAGACGCCAATCTGCCGCATGGCTCCATCGTTATGTACGTTGACGCAAGCATTCAGGCCTGCGAAACAACAACAGCAGTTTACTGTCCTTGCTAGCCTGCTCTGAACAAAACGTCAAGGTTTCGCCTCTCAGAACTTCCTTCCACCTTCTGTGCAGAGATGTTTGCGGTTCAAGAGGCCCTTTGCTTTGTGGCCGCCGTTCCCATGCTGCTCACGGCCCGCATTGTCATTCGCACCGACGCTCTTCACGTCACACGCCTACTACGACGAGTCAGTCGCACCCCAGAAATCTGCCAAGACATCCATCGTCTAGCGGCACGCATCCCTCAACAAATCCGTATTGAGTGGGTCCCGCGTGACCTCCTGAGCGCACAAAGCCGCGCAGATTCTGCGACCCGCCTTTCGACCCCAACCACGTCTTTGCCTCGAGTCCTCACTCTGGATGACACCGCCCTCCTTTTAACAAGGAAGGAAGACCTCCGGCGCCGCACATGTGCTCTAATTCCTCCGTGTGCGGTAACCCTCCCCCGTGGTCTTAACCGTGCAGAGGAGGTTGCGCTTCGGAGAATACGGGTCGGGGTTGCCCTAACACCAACTGTGACTCGCAAGTGGCCGGATTTCAAAGATTTATATCCCCGCCCCGGGTGTCCAGTCTGCAAGAACAGAGACAGAGGCGGATATCCACCACCTGTTGTGGGACTTCCCGGCGCTGAAGCCGACGAGAATTCGGCACCTGGCGTCAGTGGGACTCTCACCGGTCAATCCGGATTCATATATTGCATGGACACAGGGTCCATATCATCGTTCACTTCTTGATTTCGTCAGATCAGCTCAACTTTTTTCATTTCTTTAAACATCTTACTCATCTCTCACTTCATAGTTTTTATGCTCTGAGGCAATAAACATCGCTTCAAAAAAAAGTAAATGTAGGCGGACTTAATTGAAAATCTACTGCCGACACCATTGTACAGGTCCGTTTACTGTGGTGGCCCAGGAAAGGACGTTTTAAAACGGGTTAGAAAAATTCCGGAAAGACCTGTCAAATTCTTTTTCGTTAAGCTGCACACGAACACACTACCCGTAAAAGCGTGGCTAGATCAGAAAGGGATTTTTGTACCCTGGACGATCAACTGCTTACTCCGCAAAAAACGAGAAACTATTGGACACGTATTTATTAACTGCTGGGACCCTATATTCCACTGGGACATTCTGCAGCGAACCCTTAAGAAACAACTACCAATAAGCCATACGGGATCCGGTTTCTCCCAGTCAAGTGTGATGAAGGCATTCCCTTTGATATGTTGATGCTACTGGGCCTGCACAGTCTGTGGCAAACCTGAATGGAAGTCCGCCATGCTGATGTTACTGTTCACTCTACGCAAAACAAAAACTTTATCCAGCATATGATCTACATGAGAGAAGTCTATCAGGCGTTACCTTACCCCCCTCAGTGGATTAATGCATTTGATTATTTGGTGGGCCTGAAGAAATTTTAAATTTACTCCTCCAACCGAAGACAGGCTGGTGTGTTTTGTCTGTATATTGAATGTCATGATACCGGTAATAAAGAAAAAAAACTCGGCCTCCGTGGCACAATCGGCTAGCGCGTTCGGCTGTTAACCGGGAGGTTGGAGGTTCGAGCCCTCCCGTAGGCGATCTAATGTCTTTGTTTCTCATTTCATCCCCTCCCTCTCTTTTTGGTTTTAATCATTAGCGCTTGTCCGCACCTTATGTTTCGCTGTTCTTATATGCTTCTTCTCTGCCTTGGTGATCTCTGAGAGAGCTCTGTTACTCTGCTTCTTCTGCCATTTTATGCATCCCCACTTCCTTTAGTTCGACAATGAACCCTAACCTAATCGCCCAGCTTGCTACCCTTCTTGAGTCAAGCTGTGCTCTCGTGCCACTCGGCCTCCGTGGCGCAATCGGGGATTCGACTTCCGGCCACCGAGCGTGACGGACGTGCGTTCATTGGCTCCGTTGGAGCGGCTGAAGCGGCCATGTCCGGCCGCGGAAACCAGGTGCCTGCTACTGAAGAATATCGGGTGATTTTGCCTACTATGCCAACCGGTCGTTTAGCTTTAAATACTGTTTTTCTGCACGCTGATACCCAGGCTCGCCCCTACCGAGTCGAAGATTTTCGAGATATTCTTGCGCGTCAGTCGATGCTCGCTGACGTTTTGGCGCTAGGGGCGTATCGAATCAGTCACGTATGGGCGGTGACCTTCAAGATTGCGGAAGCGACTAAAAAAATGGTCTGGCGAAGTGAAGGTGAAGCAACGGCGCTGCGTTGTCATCGATGCGGCCAACCAAGGAACACGCATAAAGGTGCACTGGCTCCTTCGCACGGTTCTAGACGAAGATGTGCGGGTGGCTTTCACTCCGTATGGCAAGGTCACCGAAGTGAGCAAGGAGCGATGGCGAGTGCAAGGAATTGCCGACAAGGGAACAACGACACGCTCGGTCACGTTGATTCTGAAGGCTGGAACCAAGCTGGAGGACCTTTCGCATCAAATGAGCATCGCGGGTGAGCTGGCACCCGTCGCCGTGGCAGGCAGACAACCACTGTGCCTTCGTTGTCGCAGTCAGGGCCACATACGCCGTGACTGCCGTGTGCCGCGGTGCAACACCTGTCGCCGCTTTGGGCACACCGAGGAGCAGTGCGTACGTACTTACGTACGCCAATGCCGTAGGAGTGGTGAACGGTGAGGATACATCCGAGCTGTTCATGGATGAAGCGGATTCCGAAGAAGTCGCGAAGAATAAGTCTCACCAACATCGATTACAAAATTTTCATGGAGATACTGGCGAAACGATAGCAAACTTTTGTAAAACTAGTTGTCGGACCGCACCAAACCTGCGGAATTAAAGGGCGGACGATTGCCACCAATATTCATGTCGCTCGAATTGTCTTAGAGTGCTGTGACGCTTCTTCAGGCCGCATTGCCATGATTCAGCTTGACCTGGCGAAAGCGTACGATCGCGTATCGCATGACATACTTTTCTGCATACTTGAACACTTAAATGTCGGTGATGTAATAGCCGAAGGCGTGAAGATGACGTATGCTGACTGTACCACATGTGTCATGGTGAATGGTGACCTCACGGATCCTGTGCAAGTACATTCTTCAGTGCGGCAGGGGTGTCCGCTCTCGCCTCTACTTTTCGCCCTTTATCTTGAACCGTTCTGCCTGGCGCTTTTAAATAGCAATAGGATTGTCGGCTACAGGCTAGAGTCAACAGAAGCGAATGTACTTGCTTACGCTGATGATATTGCTGTGTTTTGCTCCGATAGAGACAGTGTCCGAGAAGTCGTTGCCACTGCAGAAAAATTTTGCAGACAGACCGGTAGTAAAATAAACTGGGATAAGAATTCCGGTTTTTGGCATGGAAACTGGGATTCCACGGCTGAGCTTTTTTGCCAAATGCAGTGGTCGGTGATGCCACGGAAATATTTAGGAGTGCCCCTTGACAATTACCGAGAACCCGAGCCTTAATGGAATGAGCAAACGAATCGGGAAAAAAAGGGAATGGATGGCAGGGCAGGCAATTTTCAGTCTTTTCACGTGCCACTGTCTGCAGCATCTTTCTGGTCTCCAAAAGTTGGTATGTTATGAGCGTTTTGTGCATGTCGAGAGTCAATGTGCAGAAAATTTAACGGGTGTTTGCTGTTTTCATTTGGGCTTCAACGTGGGAGAAGCCCAGTCGACGCAATTTGTTCCGCCCTATGAAAAGTGGGGACCTTGGCCTGGCACATTTATTTCTACGCCAGTTTGTGTCGCGATTTATGTACCTACGTGACCAAAATCATGCCTTCATGCGGACAGTCATGCAACTTCGCCTGTGGAAACATATCCCAGATTTCATTGTGTCGACTGCTCAGGGATCTGTATGTGCTGTTACTGAGTACTAGCGCGAGGTTGTGCTTGCATACCAACTGTTGCACATGCGATTTTCGATGGAGTATCTTGCGGCGGTGTCTAGGAAAAAAACTGTACAAAGACCTAGTTGACACACTAATGCGAATACCCCTGTACCGCGCACCATACCTGGAAGGTCCTGGGCATAATTTTCTGAAGAGAGTGAAAAAGGTGCCCGTTAAACCATCTCTTAAAACTTTTTTCTTCAAATTGCACACAGGGAGACTTCCTGTGAAAACTTGGCTTGAAGAAAAGGGAATGTATGTGCCGTGGACAACAAATTGTTTGCTCTGTAAAAAGCCGGAAACCCTAGAACACGTTTTTATAGACTGCTGAGACCCAATATTTCACTGGGATTTCCTCCAGCGTACTATTAAAAAAGAACTCCCCATAAATCTGTATGGAATAAGATTTTTACCAACAGAAAACATAGGAGGTATAACTTACGACCTAGCAATGCTCTTGGGTCTTCACAGTTTGTGGAAAACGAGAATGCAGGTGCGGCACGCAGACGTAAACATACGATCTGTGCCCGAAAATTTTGGAGTGTGCCGTGTATATGAGAGTAGTGTATCGAGCTCAGCCCAATCCGCCTGACTGGATTAGCCTTTTTGATGATTTGGCCGCTTTAAGGAAATTTTAGCCGATTCACGGCAGCTGGAGAAAAGCTGAAGTGATTTATTTCTTCAAGTTGTGTTTCTGTGTTGTGTTGAAAATCAGGCAATAAAGAAAAAAAGAAAAAAAGCCTGCGTTGCCCAATCGGTTAGCTCGTTCGGCTGTTAACCGGAAGGTTGGAGGTTCGAGCATCCCCGGAGGTGACCTCATGCTTTTGTTTTTCATTTCATCCCCTCCCACTCTTTTTAGTTTTCATCGGTTGGTTGGTTTATGGGAGTTTAACGTCCCAAAGCGACTCAGGCTATGAGAGACGCCGTAGTGAAGGACTTCGGGAATTTCGGCCACCCGGGGTTCTTTAACGTGCACTGACATCGCACAGTACACGGGCCTCTGGAATTTCGCCTCCATCGAAATTCGACCGCCGCGGCCGGGATCGAACCCGCGTTTTTTGGGCCAGCAGCCGAGCGCCGTAACCACTCTGCCACCGCGACGGCTAGTTTTCATCGTTAGCGCTTGTCCGCACCTTATATTTCGCTGTTCTTATATGCTTCTTCTCTGCCTTGGTGATCTCTGTAAAAATGAGAGAGAGCTCTGTTACTCTGCTTCTTCTGCCATTTTATGCATCCCCACTTCCTTTAGTTCGATAATGAATCGTAACCTAGTTGCCCAGCTTGCTACACTTCTTGAGTCGAGCTGTGCTCTCGTGCCACTCAGCCTCCGTGGCGCAATCGGCTAGCGCGTTCGGCTGTTATCCGGAAGGTTGGAGGTTCGAGCCCTCCCGGAGGCGATCGTATGTTTTTGTTTTTCATTTCATCCCCTCCCTCTCTTTTTAGTTTTCATCGTTAGCGCTTGTCCGCACCTTATGTTTCGCTGTTCTTATATGCTTCTTCTCTGCCTTGGTGATCTCTATAAAAATGAGAGAGCTCTGTTACTCGCTCCGGCTTCTTCTGCCATTTTATGCATCCCCACTTCCTTTAGTTCGATAATGAATCGTAACCTAGTTGCCCAGCTTGCCACACTTCTTCGAGTCGAGCTGTGCTCTCGTGACACTCAGCCTCCGTGGCGGATTCCATTTCCGGCCGCCGAGGCGAACGGGCGTGTGTGTCACGAGCTCCGTAAGAGCGGTTGCAGCGGCCCAGCCGGGCCGCGGTACTAGGGGTGTTGCCAGCGACGACCAGGAATGTCAAGTGCTTCTGCCTCAGCTACCAACAGGTCGTGTTGTTTTAAATACCGTTTTTTTTTGCATACAGATGTGCGGTCTCGACCGTATCGTGTGGAACATTTCCGAGATGCGCTGGCTGGCTTATCGCTGCTGTCCGACGTAGTCGCTTTGGGGGCGTGTCAGATGAGCCATGTGTTGGCAGTGACATTTAAAAGTGGCGAAGGTATGAAGAAGATACTCAGCGAGGGCGACATAAAAGTGAAAGAGCGACGTTGTGTGGTCATCGACTCTCATAATCAAGACATTCATTTGAAGCTACACTGGATGCTGCATAACGTGCCGGATGAAGACATACGCTATGCCTTTTCATCATATGGAAAGGTGACTGAAGTTACAAGGGGACGGTGGCGAGTCCAAGGCGTCCAGGACAAAGGGTCGTTGATGCGACTCGTGACTCTTAGGCTCAAAATGGGCCTGTCGGTCGACGATTTGCCCTATCAAGTACGCATTCCAGGGGAGCAGGCACTCGTTGTTGTCCCGGGGAGTGCTCCACTCTGCCTCCGGTGCCGTAACACAGGCCATGTACGACGGGAATGTCGTGTTCCGCGTTGTGCGCTTTGCCGGCGCTACGGGCACGGCGAGTCTGAGTCCGTGATAACGTACGCCAGTGTCATTGGACTGAGAGGGAAAGAGGACGTCTCCGAGATGCTCCTGGACGAGGTCGACGCCGAAGACGTTTCAGGTGGCAACGACAGCGTGCCAAAGGTTACACCTGAACTGCCTCCTGAGAGCACCGATACGGACAGAAAGCAGAAGGACGTCAAGCACTTCGAAGCAGGTTCCAGCGACCTCGAAGCCAACAGCGTAGGTGAGCCGGAGGAAACGCCCGGAGCTGAGGAGGGCGTCGTCGATATGGACGGCGTTGAGGCAAGCGGAAGCGGAGCAGCGGCCAAAAGATCGCTCAAGGAAACGTTAGACGACGGCGAGCTCCCTTCTCTCAGCAACGATGAACCACCGCCCAAAACGGTGGGGGGACGCCGGGCGTCTTTTCGCCCGAAACCTAACATCCCGCCGGACAGAAGACCGGCGGCACGTAGGACGACGCGACCTGTGCGCTCGAAAGGCTCGCTAGGAGCACAATGCCAGAACAATGGATGGACAAGCAGCAGTGTGCCCGCGAGACGCTACCAAGGTACGAGAGAGGAGACAGTGTTGTGACATGTAGTACTGTATGATGCACGCAAAGAGTAATTCTGACTACTGCTACGCGTCACATGTCTCTCTGCACTGCACGAGCTGTCTGTTCCTGCTCGTTAAATGATGGCCAAAATGGAGAAAGCACGAAGGATTGCCACTGATGTAAGAGTTCAAGGTCTTTCAGCAAGGCGACGACAATACCAGCTAAGCCGCATCTGCCTAGACGATGAGCTTGACATCGTGGCTGTGCGAAGAAACGAGGAAGTTGAGAGCCAGGAGCAGACGGGCCGTATGATCGCAGCGTTTACGGCTCATTATAATGTCTCTAGTGTTGGCGGCATGCTGTTAGGTACAGGGGTAGTCAAAAAATCGCAGGCCGCTCCGAACGGCCGCGGAGCGGCTCCTCTCCGCTATCGGGGTGCAGTTATCGCACGCTTCTCTCGCCGCGCTTGTGTTTCCAGGGTATGCGCAGAGAGGGAGTGATGCCCCCACTCTCTCGCTCTCCTCGATAACGAAGCAGTGAAAAAAATAGTGCGGCGTACACCTGCAGCGTTCGCTCTCCGTATTCGGCTGTGGTGCAGCGCATCGCGGTGCAGACGACCATTAGCGTAAAGTGACGCACTATGCTTGCGGCCGTATTTAGTATGACTTCGTGTGCTTCTTCCTACGTTTCGGTTTCCTGGCGTACGATATAGTGCATTTACCTTCACCTACGCCAGGAAACCGAAACGTAGGAAGAAGCACACGAAGTCATACTAAATACGGCCGCCAGCATAGTGCGTCACTTTATGCTAATGGTCGTCTGCACCGCGACGCGCTGCACCACAGCCGAATACGGAGAGCGAACGCTGCAGGCGCACGCCGCACTATTTTTTTTCACTGCTTCGTTATCGAGGAGAGCGAGAGAGAGGGGGCATCACTCCCTTTCTGCGCATACCCTGGAAACACAAGCGCGGCGAGACAAGCATGCGATAACAGCGCCCCGATAGCGGAGAGGAGCCGCTCCGCGGCCGTTCGGAGCGGCCTGGGATTTTTTGAGTACCCGTGTACATCTGGTGGTTGTGCCGTGCTAACACGTAAATGCGCTGGCATTTTTGAGGAGTCTCTCTCAGTGAAAACGGCCGTCTAATTGTTTTAAACTTCCTTTTTTTCGGGTTCGCAATGGCGACTGATATGTGTGTATGCACCAAATGATATGCAAGACCGATTTATCTTCTTCGAAAACCTTGAATCTTACATCAAATGCAATAAGGTTGTTATTCTTTTGGGTGATTTTAACTGTGTCTGTTTTTCGGAAGATCGGGCGAACAATCACCACGTTAGAGATAAAAGCGATGAACTTTTGAGCACGCTAATCAATGACCACAACCTTGAAGATGTCGACATGGTTTTGTCGAACGCGGGAAGACGACAATACACACATTTTCAGGGGAAAAGTCATGCGAGACTAGACCGAGCGTATGTGTCGCTGGATCTGATACCTCTTTGTAGCGGCTACTCCGTTACGCCCGTATCATTTAGTAACCACTGTATAGCCTCCTTTACGCTAGGGACGAAACGAAAGCAGTCAAAATTTAATTGGCAATTGTGGAAGCTTAATTCGAAACTGCTCGAGGATGTCACTTTTGTTAATAAAGTAAAAGAAAGGATTGACGATGTGTTGACAAGAGAGCCCGCGCAGTATTCGGTTGCTTGGAAGTAACTAAAAATCCAAGTAAAAATGATGGCGATTGAAAGGGGCACTATCCGACGCTACAACGAAACGTTAAAAGAAAAAGAGCTCAAACGGCAACTTGAATGGCTAGTAAAGATGGAAGGAGCGGAACCCGGTGCGTACACTAGAGAAGTAAGCAAAATTAAAAGCGAATTGGAACTGCTTGATGCGGAAAAATACAAAGCAGCAGTGATTCGCGCACGCGCAGAAAGGTTATGGCTGGGGGAAACCCCAAATAGACGGGCGTTGGGCGATGAAAAACGATACGCTATGAAGAAGGAAATCAAACATATCTTATCAAAATGAAGTGTGTCCTGATAGCGCGGTAATTGCAAGGGCATTCGTCGAGCACTATAGGTATCTTTTTTGGCGGCGCAAAGCAAGTGCAAAGTGGGTTTGAAGAGCAGTTTCTTGCTGCCATGACTAAGTTAGATGACGAAACTAAAGGGAACCTAGAAGGTGCCATAAGCACGGACGAAATAGTGAGGGCGATAAAGGAATTAGCTGAAGGCAAGTCGCCCGGGCCCGATGGCTTAGGAGCAGCCTTGTACGAGGCTCCTGCGCCCGAACTGTCAGTGATCTTACACCGTGTGTATGCTGAAGCATACGAGCAAAATATACTGCCCCTTCTTTCAGGACAAGTCACATGGTGCTAATACCGAAAACATAAGACTCAGAGAAGGTGATGTCGGTTGAGTCATACAGGCCAATTACATTAACAGACACTGATTATAAAATTTTAATGAAAGTTTTGGCGAAGAGAACAGAAACAGTAATTAAAAATCTTGTGGGGCCTCACCAAACATGCGGAATCAAGGGCCGCACGATCACAAATAATACTCATATTGCGAGAAGTGTGTTAGAGTGCTGTGACGCGTTCGCAGGCCGAGTTTCTATGTTGCAGCTTGACCTGGCGAAAGCTTTCGACAAGGTCTCGCATGAAACAATGTTCCAGGTGCTAAAACACATCAATATCGGTCACGTGATTACTGAAGGTGTCCGGATGGCTTAGAGTGACTGTACAACGCATTTTGTAATAAACAGGAGGCTTAGTGAACTTGTTCCTGTTAAGTCATCAGTGAGACAAGGCTGCCCACTCTCCCCACTGTTGTTTGCCTTGTACCTTGAACCTTTTTGTGTTGCTCTCTTACGCCATGAAAGCATTCGTGGCTTCAAACTGCAGTCATCTGAAGTTAAAGTGTTAGTTTACGCAGATGATATCGCTGTATTTTGCGCGGACAGAAGCAGTGTCCTTGAGGTGGTTCAAGTAGACGACAAATTTTGCAAACAGACGGGCTCCCAGATTAATTGGGAAAAGAGCGTTGGCTTCTGGCACAGCAACTGGGACATGACTCCGGGCTGTTTTGCAAATATGTCGTGGACGGCGACACAAACTATATACCTGGGAGCCCCGCTGCAGCATTACAAAGGAAATACGAATATTGGAAGGCAGAAATGGAGACCTTGAAAGAAAAAACTTCATCATGGCAAGGTCGTGGTTTTTTGATTTTTGCGCGGGCTACAGTGTGCAATGTATTTCTTGTGGCAAAGATTTGGTATGTATTACAAGTTCTTTTTATGTCGCGCGCGAATGTGCAAAAATGCACAGAGCTTTTGCAGTGTTCATTTCGGGCTCGACTTGGTAGAGAGTTAGTCGCGGAGTTAGCCGCTCAAATCTTTTTCGATCTGTTCGCAATTGAGGACTTGGCTTATCAAATTTGTTTCTTAGACAGATTGTGTCACAGTTCGTTTCCTTACGGCACCAAAGTGATGGTTTTTTGCGCACAATGTTGCATCTTCGATTGGCTAAAACTCTACCTGATTTTATTGTTACCACAAGTAATGCTGTGAATCGTGGTGTAACTGGTCATCTGCACGAAATTGTTGTGTCATATCGCGTACTAACAGCACATTTTTCATTAGAGTAGTTGTCTTTGGTTAACAAAAAGAAGTTGTACAAAGACCTAATTGACATCATGATGCCAGTCCCACTGTACAGAGCGATGTACTGCGGAGGCCCAGGAGAGGACGTTTTGAAACGTTTTGAAACGTTTGAGACGATTTGAGTGAAAAAGATGCCAGTAAGAGCTTCAATTAAAGCTTTCTTTTTCAAACTGCACACTAATACTCTTTCAGTAAAGACATGGCTCGATGTCAAAAGGATTTTTGTGCCCTGGACAGTGATTTGTCTTCTGTTCAAAAAACCATAAACCATTGAACATGTTTTCATTGAATGCTGGGATCCTATCTTTTTTTGGGACATTTTACAACGCACACTTAAAAAGGAACTGCCAATCACCCCGTCAGGAATCAGGTTTTTAACTGCAGAGACTGATGATGACATACCGTATGACATGTTCATGCTCCTGGGCCTCCACAGTTTGTGGATGACAAGGATGGCTGTGCATGGGTACATGCGAGAAGTTGTACTTTCTTTTCGACTACTGTACGCGCGTTTTTCACTTGAGTACTTGTGTAATGTTTCCAAAAAAGAGTTGTATAAGAATCTCGTGGAAACAATGCTGCCGATTCCCATTTATCGTTTACCGCACCGTGGAGGCCCAGGACGAGACGTCTTAAAACGAATTAAAAGGATGCCGGTTAAACCAACCATAAAAACATTCTTCTTTAATTTACATTGTAACACACTTCCTGTTAAGACGTGGCTGCATGAAAAGGGGATTCTCGTCCCATGGACGACCAACTGCCTACTATTCAGAAAGCCTGAAACGGTGGAGCACGTGTTTCTTGAATGTTGGGACCCAATTTCTTATTGGGAGGTCCTCCAACGAACCGTGAAAAAAGATTTTCCCCTGCATCCATACGGCATCAGGTTTTTGCCGATCACAAACGAAGGAGGAGTGCCATATGATTTAATCATGCTCTTGGGCCTCCACAACCTTTGGAGGACACGAATGCAAGCGCGACATGCCGGTGTTAATGTCCGTTCGGTGCGAGAAATCTTTATTGAAAGTGTTGTGAGCCTGAGAGAAGTGTATCGTGCGCAAGCTGAACCGCCCGAATGGACCTCTGTTCTGGACGACTTAGTTGTCTTGAGAAGATTTTAACCTCTCCCGTGTCAGCCAAGTAGGCTGCTGCTATATTTATCATTTCTTCTTTTGTTTTAGCATGTAAGAATCGGCAATAAAAAAAAAAGACAAGGGTGGCTGTGCGACATGCAGACGTTGTTGTTCGGTCTTCCCGTGAAATTTTTATTGATAGTGTTACATACATTGCAGAGGTGTATCGCGCACAAACAGAGCCGTCGCAATGGATGGCTGTTCTTGACGATTTGGTCAGACTCCAAAAATTGTAACCACGCCAGGCCTGCCTGTACTGGTGTGTTTTAATCGTGTCTGTATTGTTTGAATTGTTGTCTGAGGAGGCAATAAAGAAAAAAAAAACTCAGCCTCCGTGGCGCAATCGGCTAGCGCGTTCGGCTGTTAGCCGGAAGGTTGGAGGGTCGAACCCTCCCGGAGACGATCTTGTACTTTTGTTTTTCATTTCATCCCCTCCCTCTCTTTTTAGTTTTATCGTTAGCGCTTGTCCGCACCTTATGTTTAGCTGTTCTTGTATGCTTCTTCTCTGCATTGTTCATCTCTATAAAAATAAGCAAGCTCTGTTACGCTGCTTCTGCCATTTTATGCATTCCAACTTGCTTAAGTTCGATAATGAATCGTAACCTAATAGCCCAGCTTGCTACACTTCTTGAGTCGAGCTGTGCTCTCGTGCCACTCGGCCTCCGTGGCGCAATCGGCTAGCGCGTTCGGCTGTTAACCGGAAGGTTGGAGGTTCGAGCCCTTCTGGAGGCGATCTTGTATTTTTTGTTTTTCATTTCATCCCCTCCCTCTCTTTTTAGTTTTCATCGTTAGCGCTTGTCCGCACCTTATGTTTAGCTTTTCATATATGCTTCTTCTCTGCCTTGTTCATCTCTATAAAAATGAGCAAGCTCTGTTACGCTGCTTTGCCATTTTATGCATCCCCACTTCCTTTAGTTCGATAATGAATCCTAACGTAATCGCCCAGCTTGCTACACTTCTTGAGTCGAGCTGTGCTCTCGTGCCACTCAGCCTCCGTGGCGCAATCGGCTAGCGCGTTCGGCTGTTTACCGGAAGGTTGGAGGTTCGAGCCCTTCTGGAGGCGATCTTGTATTTTTTGTTTTTCATTTCATCCCCTCCCTCTCTTTTTAGTTTTCATCGTTAGCGCTTGTCCGCACCTTATGTTTAGCTTTTCATATATGCTTCTTCTCTGCCTTGTTCATCTCTATAAAAATGAGCAAGCTCTGTTACGCTGCTTTGCCATTTTATGCATCCCCACTTCCTTTAGTTCGATAATGAATCCTAACGTAATCGCCCAGCTTGCTACACTTCTTGAGTCGAGCTGTGCTCTCGTGCCACTCAGCCTCCGTGGCGCAATCGGCTAGCGCGTTCGGCTGTTTACCGGAAGGTTGGAGGTTCGAGCCCTTCTGGAGGCGATCTTGTATTTTTTGTTTTTCATTTCATCCCCTCCCTCTCTTTTTAGTTTTCATCGTTAGCGCCTGTCCGCACCTTATGTTTAGCTTTTCATATATGCTTCTTCTCTGCCTTGTTCATCTCTATAAAAATGAGCAAGCTCTGTTACGCTGCTTTGCCATTTTATGCATCCCCACTTCCTTTAGTTCGATAATGAATCCTAACGTAATCGCCCAGCTTGCTACACTTCTTGAGTCGAGCTGTGCTCTCGTGCCACTCAGCCTCCGTGGCGCAATCGGCTAGCGCGTTCGGCTGTTAACCGGAAGGTTGGAGGTTCGAGCCCTCCCGGAGGCGATCTTGTATTTTTTGTTTTTCATTTCATCCCCTCCCTCTCTTTTTAGTTTTCATCGTTAGCGCTTGTCCGCACCTTATGTTTAGCTTTTCATATATGCTTCTTCTCTGCCTTGTTCATCTCTATAAAAATGAGCAAGCTCTGTTACGCTGCTTTGCCATTTTATGCATCCCCACTTCCTTTAGTTCGATAATGAATCCTAACGTAATCGCCCAGCTTGCTACACTTCTTGAGTCGAGCTGTGCTCTCGTGCCACTCAGCCTCCGTGGCGCAATCGGCTAGCGCGTTCGGCTGTTTACCGGAAGGTTGGAGGTTCGAGCCCTTCTGGAGGCGATCTTGTATTTTTTGTTTTTCATTTCATCCCCTCCCTCTCTTTTTAGTTTTCATCGTTAGCGCCTGTCCGCACCTTATGTTTAGCTTTTCATATATGCTTCTTCTCTGCCTTGTTCATCTCTATAAAAATGAGCAAGCTCTGTTACGCTGCTTTGCCATTTTATGCATCCCCACTTCCTTTAGTTCGATAATGAATCCTAACGTAATCGCCCAGCTTGCTACACTTCTTGAGTCGAGCTGTGCTCTCGTGCCACTCAGCCTCCGTGGCGCAATCGGCTAGCGCGTTCGGCTGTTAACCGGAAGGTTGGAGGTTCGAGCCCTCCCGGAGGCGATCTTGTATTTTTTGTTCTTCATTTCATCCCCTCCCTCTCTTTTTAGTTTTCATCGTTAGCGCTTGTCCGCACCTTATGTTTAGCTTTTCATATATGCTTCTTCTCTGCCTTGTTCATCTCTATAAAAAAGAGCAAGCTCTGTTACGCTGCTTCTGCCATTTTATGCATCCCCACTTCCTTTAGTTCGATAATGAATCCTAACGTAATCGCCCAGCTTGCTACACTTCTTGAGTCGAGCTGTGCTCTCGTGCCACTCAGCCTCCGTGGCGCAATCGGCTAGCGCGTTCGGCTGTTAACCGGAAGGTTGGAGGTTCGAGCCCTCCCGGAGGCGATCTTGTATTTTTTGTTCTTCATTTCATCCCCTCCCTCTCTTTTTAGTTTTCATCGTTAGCGCTTGTCCGCACCTTATGTTTAGCTTTTCATATATGCTTCTTCTCTGCCTTGTTCATCTCTATAAAAAAGAGCAAGCTCTGTTACGCTGCTTCTGCCATTTTATGCATCCCCACTTCCTTTAGTTCGACAATGAATCGTAACCTAGTCGCCCTGCTTGCTACACTTCTTGAGTCGAGCTGTGTTCTCGTGCCACTCAGGCTCTGTGGCTCAATCGGATTCTACTTCCGGCCACCGAGCGTGACGGACGTATGATGACGGGCTCCGTAGGAGCGGCTTCAGCGGCCATGTCTGGCCGCGGTAACAGGTTTACTGATGAGGAAAATGCTTACCAGGTTGTTCTGCCAGGATTGCCTACAGGGCGTTTCGTTGTAAATACAGTTTTTTTCCACGCCGATATCAGAGCCCGCCCGTACCGGGTCGAGGATTTCCGGGATGCCCTGGCTTAGCACGCGCTGCTCCCCGATGTTATCGCCCTGGGGGCGTATCGGATGAGCCACGTCTGGGCAGTCACTCTCAAGGATTCCGAAGCCGTAACGAAGATGTTGAGCGTCGGTGAAATGCTTGTGAATGAAAGCCGCTGCCTGGTTATTGACCCGACCAATCAGGATGTGCGACTGAAGCTGCACTGGCTGCTGCACAACGTACCGGACGAAGACGTATGTACGTGCTGCCTTTGCGCCGTATGGGAAAGTCGCGGAAATCGCTCGAGAGCGTTGGCGAGTGCGGGGTGTGCTAGAAAAGGGCTCGACAACGAGGCTCGTCACACTAAAATTGAAAGCCGGAGTTAAGCTTGACGACTTGCCGCACCAGCTGAACGTTAGCGGTGAGTTGGCGCTGGTCGTCGTACCAGGCTGTCCCCCGTTGTGCCTACGCTGTCGCAATACGGGCCACATCCGAAAAGAGTGTCGAGTCCCACGTTGCGGAGCCTGCCGACGGTTCGGCCACGAAGACGGCCAATGTGCCCGCACTTATGCGAGCATTGCTGGCCCCGGGACCAGTGAAGACACGGCTGAGCTGCTAATGGACGAGGCGGACGCGGAGGACGCGGCCCGTGAAACTGGGCAGCCAGCGACACGGGATGGACCTACGTTGACGCGCCTGACGAAGCAAGAGGCGAAGACGTCCACCGCAGTTGCGCCGGACGTACCAGTGCAGCGTGACCTACCAACAGAACCCGTGAGCACACAGAAGGAAGCGCCAGGAGGTGTTGCTGAAAATCCCAATAACGAAGGACCGGACAACAGCGAGGCCATGGATTCCAGCCAGGAGGCTGCCGGCCTCATAGCTGGGAAGCGCTCCCACGAGGAAAGCGTGGGTGAAAAGCCACAGGTAGGCGCTGGCGCTGACAAGCCGCCGTCGAAATCCCCGGGAGTTCGGCGCTCGTCTTTGAAACCACGGCCCAACTTTGCGGCCGAGACACGGCAGGCGGGGAAGCCGCCTCCCTAGCGCAGCAATGTGTTTGTGTGTGTTCCTGTTTTCCGCGGTTGTGGGTGGAAGTACCAAGCAGAGGTAGTTCCAATGTCTGGAAAGGCCGGTGGAGGACTGCCTAGCGGTTTTCCCGGTGCCTGCAAACGGACTAATGGATTGGCGACGCTGCACAGAGCACGCTGTGAGTCTATAAGGGTTTCGTCTGTTATGGTGGGCACTGTACATCATATGTCAGCTATTCCTTACGCATGGCGATGAAACTCGACACAGCTCTGCGCATAGCAACATTGAATGTGAGGGGTCTTGGTGCTCGTAGGCGCCAATGCCAACTTAATCGTCTTCTTGCTGACAATGCGCTGGACATTGTAGCTGTACAGGAGACAAAAGATTGAAAGTGAGGACTTTACTGGACGTATGGTGTCCACCTTTAGTGCGTTCTTTAATGTCTGTGTTTGCCATTCTGTTGGCACCTCGGGTGGGTGCGCCCTTTTTCTGCGAAATAAATTAGGGATCAGTGTGCAGTCGATTTTTTCTTGTCCAAGTGGACGCCTTCTTGTAGTTGACTTTTCTTTTTCGAAGTTATGCTGGCGCATTATATGCGTGTATTCACTGAGCGTTGACTCGGAACGACAAGAATTTTTTAACAGATTGAAGTCTTACATTGTTTGTGATAAAGTGCTGTTGTTTTTGGGTGATTTCAACTGTGTGTGTGCCGCCGCCGATCGAGTGAAGCGTCCGCCTGTGCGTGATAAGAGTGCACAATTAGTAAACGCTTTGGTTAATGACAACTGCTTAGAGGATATTGGCAGCATATTTACCTGCGGTAATAGACCGCTATACACACACTTTCAACGTGATAGCCATGCCAGATTAGATAGAATTTATGCATCTGTTGAACTTGTGCCCCTTTGCACAGGTTACAAAGTTGAACCTGTGGCGTTTAGTGATCATTGTCTTGTGATAGGAAGTTTCGGTGTGAAAGAAAGGTGTACACGCTTCAAATGGAATCTTTGGAAATTCAATGCCAAACTCTTGGAGGATGAGGGATTTTTAAAAACTATCGTAAATGAAATGCAGAGGCTGCTCGAGGAGCGGCCCAGTCTTTTTGCCGTTCAGTGGGAAGACTTCATAGAGTGGCCAAAAAGTAAAGCCATAGAAAAGAGTTGCTCCAACCGACACAAAGAAAAACAAGAAAAAGCAGCGCGCGAGCAACTGCAGTTTTTATTAAGCATGGAAAGCTCCGAGCTCGGGAGATATGCAAAAGATATAAGGGATGTGAAAAGCCAGCTTGAAAGACTTGACAGTGAAAGGTATAAAGCAGCAGTTATACGCGCAAGGGCACAAAAACTGTGGGCCGGTGAAACGCCGACAAAGCGAGCCTTAACAGATGAAAAGCGGTACGCTAGACAGAAAGAAATCATGCAGATAAGAAATGGTGCTGAAATTTCATGTGATGCCAATGTAATCCAGCAGTCATTTCAAAAGTACTTCAACGACCTTCTTGGCCAAGTAAGAGAGATTGGTGATGCTTTCACTTCAGACTTTTTGTCGTTCATGCCAAGACTTGAGGATGATGTAAAGGAGAGCCTTGAGGTACCCATAACTGAGAATGAAATAGAATCTGCAATTGACGACTTACAGACAGGTAAAGCTCAAGGACCTGATGGGCTGGGCGCCGAGTTTTACAAAACATTTAAGCCCATAGTCGCTCAGTTACTGCTAAGAGTGCTGGATGAGGCGTATGAACGTGAGCAAGTACCGCTGTCATTCACCACATCGCACATTGTGTTGATCCCAAAATCAGATGACCCAGATAAGCTATTGTTGGTGGGGTCCTATCGCCCGATAAGCCTCACCAACGTTGACTACAAAATATTCATGAAGGTCCTAGCTATGAGATTCCAGAGCGTAATAACAAAATTGGTTGGACCGCATCAGACTTCCGGAATTAAAGGACGCAGCATTGCCACGAATGTACACGTCGCACGTACTGTATTGGAATGCTGTGATGCGATGGGGGACCGCATTGCTATGATGCAGCTGGATTTGGCAAAATCCTTTAATCGCGTGTCACATGGTGTACTTTTTCACATATTAGAGCATGGTAACGTTGGCCGCATAATCATAGAAGGCGTCAGAATGGCATATGCAAACTACCACGCGCATTGTTCTAAATGGTGACCTCACAGATAGGCTGGCAGTGCGTTCGTCAGTAAGGCAGGGATGCCCTCTGTCGCCCCTTTTGTTTGCGGCTTACCTAGAGCCACTATGTTTAGCTATTGCCAAAAGTGACCGCATCTCGGGCTTTCGATTGCAGTCGGCACATGTCAAAATCCTCGCTTACGCGGACGATATCGCAGTCTTCTTTTCCAATCGAGACAGTATTACTGAAGTGATCAGTATCGTTGATAAATTTTGTAAGCAAACACGGTGTATGGTAAACTGGGATAAGAGCTCTGGATTTTGGCACGGTGACTGGGAAACGAGGCCTGATCACTTTTCCGGGCTGCGATGGTCTTGCCTGCCAACGCAATATCTCGGCGTCCCCCTTAACTGTTATCAAGACCCAAGTGAAAGTTGGAACGAGCAATGCTCAAGGGCGAGGGAGAAAGCAGATGCATGGCAAGGGAGGCAGTTCTCAATGTTTTCACGCGCCTCTATCTGCAACCTTTTCCTTGTTTCGAAAATGTGGTACTTGATGAATGTTCTGTGTGCGAGTCGGGCCAGCATTCAAAAGATGCATCGCGTGTTTGCTGTGTTTATTTGGGCGTCAAGCTGGGAGAGAACTAGCCGTACCAATTTGTTTCTTTCGGTTAAACGAGGAGGGCTCGGCCTCGTGCACCTATTCTTGCGCCAAGTTGTGTCGCGTTTCATCTTTCTCCGAGATCAAAGGGATCCTTTTCTGCGGACTCTTATCCAAGTAAGGTTGCAGAGACTCCTCCCAGAAATCGTTGTCTCATGCTGTGAAGGTATGTGCGGTGCTGTCAATGGGTACATGCGAGAAGTTGTACTTTCTTTTCGACTACTGTACGCGCGTTTTTCACTTGAGTACTTGTGTAATGTTTCCAAAAAAGAGTTGTATAAGAATCTTGTGGAAACAATGCTGCCGATTCCCATTTATCGTTTACCGCACCGTAGAGGCCCAGGACAAGACGTCTTAAAACTAATTACAAGAATGTCGGTTAAACCAACCGTAAAAACATTCTTCTTTAATTTACATTGTAACACACTTCCTGTTAAGACGTGGCTGCATGAAAAGGGGATTTTCGTCCCATGGACGACCAACTGCCTACTATGCAAAAAGCCTGAAACGGTGGAGCACGTGTTTCTTGAATGTTGGGACCCAATTTCTTATTGGGATGTCCTCCAACGAACCGTGAAAAAAGATTTTCCCCTGCATCCATACGGCATCAGGTTTTTGCCGATCACAAACGAAGGAGGAGTGCCATATGATTTAATCATGCTCATGGGCCTCCACAGCCTTTGGAGGACACGAATGCAAGTGCGACATGCCGATGTTAATGTCCGTTCCGTGCGAGAAAACTTTTTGAAAGTGTTGTGAGCCTGAGAGAAGTGTATCGTGCGCAAGCTGAACCGCCCGAATGGACCTCTGTTCTGGACGACTTAGTTGTCTTGAGAAGATTTTAACCTCTCCCGTGTCAGCCAAGTAGGCTGCTGCTGTTTTTTATCATTTCTACTTTTGTTTTAGCATGTAAGAATCGGCAATAAAGAAAAAAAAAGCTCTGTGGCTCAATCGGCTAGCGCGTTCGGCTGTTAACCGGAAGGTTTGAGGTTCGAGCCCTCCCGGAGGTGATCTTATATTTTTGTTTTTCATTTCATCGCCTCCATCTCTTTTTAGTTTTCATCGTTAGCGCTTGTCCGCACCTTATGTTTAGCTGTTCTTATATGCTTCTTCTCTGCCTTGTTCATCTCTATAAAAATGAGCAAGCTCTGTTACGCTGCTTCTGCCATTTTATGCATCCCCACTTCCTTTAGTTCGATAATGAATCGTAACCTAATAGCCCAGCTTGCTACACTTCTTGAGTCGAGCTGTGCTCTCGTGCCACTCAGGCTCTGTGGCTCAATCGGCTAGCGCGTTCGGCTGTTAACCGGAAGGTTGGAGGTTCGAGCCCTCCCGGAGGCGATCTTATATTTTTGTTTTTCATTTCATCCCCTCCATCTCTTTTTAGTTTTCATCGTTAGCACTTGTCCGCACCTTATGTTTAGCTGTTCTTATATGCTTCTTCTCTGCCTTGTTCATCTCTATAAAAATGAGCAAGCTCTGTTACGCTGCTTCTGCCATTCATGGCCAGGATTCTGGTTCATCCGCTCCTAGTTCACAACGCTGCCACCACGGGCCGCATGAAGTTGAGCTCCTCCTCCTTCTCTTAGAGTCTTCCTCCCGGTTTGAGAGAGAGACGCTAGTAAGCTTCGCCCATTGTCCGCTTTGTGTGTCCTCCCCTCAAGCCAAGCTCCTCGGGAGGGGGGCACCCTTCGCGTTTCTGTTTTTTTTTTCCACCCAGCGTGTTCGAAACGGGCTGACTGTGCGGCTCCCCTAGTCTGTTCCTTTACTGCGGTGCAAGAAAAGAAAGAAGTTGGGTTGGGGTTGAAGCGGTGTACACGCCCCGTCTTTGTCCGACTTTGAGGGGCCATTTGTCAAAAACTACTGGCGGTATATATGCACATCACACAAGATATGGCTAAACGTTCCAGAATTGTGCCAAGGCCCAGCTATCACTCAGTGAGTCCAGAGCATAATGCGTGGAATAGAATTTTTTTAGCGCTGCACCCAACTTCTCCCCGTGGGACGGTCTGTGTCTTCATGGTAAATGGTGTTTTGCTGTACAGAAAATCTGATGACTGGTGACAGAACAGAACTAGCGGCCGTATAAGCATCAGTAAGAACCTTGTGTTGCGCATTTGTTTACACGTCAGTGTTTTTATTTTTTCGAAAGAGGTTGCAGTTATAACCTGACTCACCATAATTGTCAAGTTTTTTCGCAACGGGGAAAAAAATTACGGACAACAATTAAGTCTACTGACGAGCTGTGAAGGAGAAAGCTTGCAGCGTGGTGTTCGGCTGCGGCGATGGCGTGCTGCTCTAATGCAATGGCCAGCCAAGCTGATCAGTTCACGCCGCCCGAATGGAAGTTGATGAAGGCGACGATACCCAAACCCAGCTCGAGCCCCTGTGCTTCCTTTTTTCGAGTTGAGTTGTCGACAGAAGGACGAAAGGAAAAGCACGGGCTTGCTTACTGGCTCAATGCGGAGCCACGCCCAGCTGCCTGCGTGCTGATAGTAGGAGGTGAAAGATGGGAGTAAAGAGACAGAAGAAAAGCGCGCGCAATAGCCCGTAGGCCACGGGCCAATCCCGGAGGCAGTGCAATACCGGGCTGACCTGCGCCAGAGTGCGTTACGCCAAGCACTCCGCCATACTTTCAAAAATATGCGTAACACCCAAGCCTCAAGGGCCCATTTGAGATATTAAGCCAGGTATGTGAATGGCATCCCCCTTCGAAAGCGGACCGGGGATTGAGCCACACCCGAATACTCGATCCTGTGCTTCCTTGCTATCGCTCCCCTTTATATTTCTCCTCGATATCATTTCCCTTTCTCCTCCGCCGGCTGCAGCTCGGGTGGTTAAGATATTAGATAGCAATTGCCACGGCCGGCAACATTATTTTCCTTCACTTTTGATGCGAAAGCTTCACTATGCTACCTCGTAACGATTTCGCGGTGCTTACGGTTTTGACCTTCAAGTGGGCCAGAGGTCAGTCCTCTCACGGCGTGGTTCGAGCGTCCACCGATATATGTGAGACAGTTACTGCGCCATTTCCTTTCCTCAAAACCAATTTTAGAAACTAACCTTGAAATTAAAAATTGGTTTTTTGAGAAAGGAAATGGCGCAGTATCTGTCTTTCATATCGGCTGACACCTGAACCGCGCCGTAAAGGGAAAATGGAGGGAGTGAAAAAAAAGAAGAAAAAGGTGCCGTAGTGGAGGGTTCTGGAATAATTGAGAACACCTGGGGATGTTTAGCGTGCACTGACATCGCGCCCTATCCACTGAGCCAATGCGGCGGGTTCCCTTCGTGGGTGCGGAACCCACTTCGGAAAGTATTTTATTTACGAAACTTAATTTTTCTTTTTCTGATTAGGTCACGTGGTTTTTCCAAACCTCTGGGGAGGACAACGCCTGATTTTCCTCCTTATGAGCTGCTATGCTTTCGCAAAAATGAAAATATGCTGCCTTCTACTTACGAACGGCGCTGATCATTTTACCTAGGCTGCTTGCACACAGCATGTGTTTCCTGCATTTATACACAAGTATGGTGACAGGTTGCTCAGCGTACAAATTATTGAATAATACCATTTAAACGTGTAACCATTTTCGGGATGCGCTTGTAAAGGAATTGTACCTGCATGCACGTGACTTTCTGGCGCCCTAGTTCACTGCCTTTTTCTGCATGTGTGTGCGTGTGTGTGTTGGGCTGAGTGTGTGGGTGTGCGCGCGCGCGCCACGGTAGAGTCCATTGCATGCAGTGGCGCAAAAACGCGGAGCTCCCACTTGGCTTGTCGCAAGTTTGGCTTGGTTAGGAGGGCGAGGGCCTGCTCAGGATGTGAAGCTTTTAAGTTCCATGGCTGATCACCGGCCTGTCTTATGACGTAGGGATAATGTAAACAGGAAATTCGAGAATGTAACATGCAACCAGATCCCTCGGATTTTTTTTTTCATCACATTACTCCGCATGAACATGTCCAGATATCGAGAACCACACGCTCGAGACAACACAGGCTTTTTGCGCGCGTGGTTTTCTTCCACCGGCCTTGAGGAAACGCGCGCGCCCATTTTCATACGACAGTAATTCATGTCCCCATAAAAAAAAGACATGCTATGCTTGATGAATCGTTTATCTTCAAGACAGTCACGTTTCCATGCCCGCCCCCCAAGTCGCCACGTGCTCGTCGGCCATGGCGGCCTCGTCGACGGCGACGTGCGCAAGCAGTCATATCGGAAAAGAGCGGGCTTTCTGCGCACCTATTCGCTCGCGTCAGCCGCCGCCTCATCAACCGTCGTCGGACGACGTGCAAAAATTATCTGGTAGGTCCACATTGGTGGCGGCGCTCACCATCGGGTGAAAATCGCCGGCCTCACGCCGTAAAAACGCCTCATGCATCCCGGCATTAAACGCTGTGGCTGAGCGGGGTTAAGATACTAGATTACGATACCTGGTGACATGACCAAGCGCCGTCACATGTCCGAGATGGGAGGTGCACTAGCGGGTGGCTGTTGGCTGGTTATACGGTCGAGTGCTCATTGCTCGCCGGGCTAAATGTTACGTCATGAGACCATGCGAAATAGCCTGAAATTTCGAATACAAAATATGCAGAGGACACCAAGCCGCAGAAAAGACCTGTTAATGCTATAGCATCATACCAACAAGGCGGAGCTAAGTGTTCCCCAAATTTCTTAATTTCAGCGCGATTTCTTTTCTTTGTTCAAAAGTACTGCTCATAGTGCTGCCGCAATGAGGAGTTGTGTAGTCAAGTCATCAATGTTGTACTTTGCGATCGTTGTGGAGCGCTTGGATTTTGATGTAGGCGAAATGCTAGTGGTCCGTGTACTGTTCGATTTCAGTGCATGTTAAAGAACCTCAGCTGGTCGAAATTTCCGGAGTCTTTCACTACGGCGTTCCTCATAGCCTGAGTCGCTTTGGGACGATAAACCATAAACCAAAACGCATGGAAATATTATACGGCTTATGGAAAAGCGTGATGAAGGAGATTCCACAATTATTTTTGGGTGTGACATAACTATGAGGGATCGGAAAGCAAGCATTGCTTTTTCACGTTGTAAGAACTCGCTCAGCGGCAGCTGGAGCTGTGATGCGCCAAACATACCTTTTCACGTATTTGAAAGCACTGCCTGACAAATGTTTCAAAGACGATTAGAGATCATATAACGGCAGCAATGCGTCCCACCCGGTCCTCTTCGTTCCTTCTGTTGTTTTTCGTAACTGATCTAAATTGGGATCCAAGTGGAGACACATCACTTATGTTAAAGCTGAAATTTACTAACGTACCCTGACGCCCGGATCTACATGACGTTACTCACCAGCATGGTGACGTGACTCGATTACGACCGACGCTGAATACCTCCGGGAATTCGGTCCCCTCGCCGTCAACTGTGAATGCTGAGGCGGCCGCAGATAGAACATGCCATCGCAAATGAGAATCTCCAAAAGGAGGCCATATTAGGTTCAGGAGTGAAGTTGAAAATAGCGAAAATTAAATGTAGCAATGCGTACATTCAGTTTAACTTCTTCAGCCTACCGAATTTCCTAACCTGTTGAGTGTTTTGCTCAATTCTTTGTTCCTGTCCTTTTGTGCAAGTTGAAAAAAAAATAACGGTGGTTTAGCTTTGGTTAAACCTGGAGTGACGCGATAGCTACAGCTGCCCGAGTGGAACTTGGTCACGTGACCAAACACGTGACCAACAACGTGATCAGCCGCACCACGTGACCAACCACGTGACAGGGTGGCGGCGCATCTACAGGGTGTCAACGCAGCCACAGGGTGGCGGTGCCGCCACCACCACGGCGCCGCCACGTTGAAGGCTCGAAATGCTGCCGTAATAATCGCTACAAAAACTCGTACAAAAAATCAAAGCGGCAGTTTACTTGACAAGACAGAATACATTTATTATCGCATCACATCATGGCGCAGAAAAGGTCTAAACGATACATTTCGACAGTTTGCTAGAAATACACAATGCACTTATGCACAGAACCAGCTTGAGAAAGTGTCGGTAGTAAATATTAAGTATCTCAAAACTTTACACTTTCTACATAGACGTGTACCACTTGCAACCGCCACATCGTCGAGAACCGCCGCGTTCAAGTGAGACGCCAGAAACGCTGCCCGTCGGTGTGCGTCTGTAGAACTTCGTGTTTAAACATAGCAATGGGATGGAATATATGTGTTTCGGACGCTGCAGCCTCTGGCCAGGCCTTTTCCTGGACGCTGGGTTGCCCCGCCGCTCCGTGGGCCGAGTGGTTCAGATTGTGCGAGATTTTTACTTAATAAAACGACATATGTGACTGAAGCAGCGGAAATAAGGAACATTTTGAAAGCATCCTGCTCCTCTATAGTTCGCTCCTTAAATACAGACGACCTTCATTATATGCACTGTCAGGGAGAAGAGTGTAAGTGCATTTAATATGAAATAACGGCTGAAACGCCCGTCGTCCGGTTGGGAAGACGGCGACGCCGATGCATGGAAGGCGTACGACGCTGTTGCCACGGCCGTTGCATGAGTCGTTTCCATCACCGCGGTTTGTGAACAGCGGCGGCTGTTCCAACGAGGCCATTAAGTAGTTCAGTGCACTGCTGTGCCCGTGTAGACGACTAATACGTCTCAGGCGTTTCATAGTAGCGTGCCGGGGAGTGACTGGTGCTGGATGGATCCCGTTCTCCGCGGCTGTTCTCATTAGACTGCAATGTGAGCAGACGGCTCTGTTCGCGGTCGTCTCGATATGATCTGTTCCCTGTATTGGTTGTCTCGCCGTCGCCGCAAGTGATGGGGACGCATGTCCAACATTCTTGGGCAGAAATTTTTAATACAGGAAACTTTAAGGTACTGATATAGACATATTGCGAGTATTCGTCCATTCTTCCTATATGTATCAAAATCATTATGTTTCCGTCGCTCACATCGAGCACATATAACTGCCATAAAAAACAGATGGGGGAACGTTTTTGACGACAGCAAAAACGTTTAATAGCTAAAAAAATCGTCCAGTCGCCGTGTGTGTGCGTCTTTTCGCTGTGTTCGTTTTTTTACTGTTTTTTGTTCGTGAACGTGTACCAACTGACCCAGTTTTCAACTCTACTAAAATTTAAGCTTGCCAATGCGAGTTCTGCGCATGTATTGATGGTTATATAGTTAAATCTTACAATGTACGTAAATATTGCCTCCACCGAAACGCTGCCGCCGCGGTTGCGTTCGGAGCCGGGTACTCCGGATCGGCGGCCGAGCGCCCTAGCCACTGAGCCACCGCGGCGGGGGTGAGCATGCAATGTCAATTGAGACGTAGACGGAGGTTGAGAATGGAACGCCACTGACTGAAAGTGAAACGCTATCTCCTGAAACAGACACTATCGAATTTTGAACGCTGCCGACAGTGATTGCATTGAAACGCTGCCAATCTGGAACAGAACGCTCACCTATCCTCTCTTCCTGTCCCCTCACCTCTTTCATTTCATTTCTCCATTCTGCCTGCTATCCTTTATTTCCGCTGCCCCAGCTCAGGTGCTTCAGTATCGATGGCAGATGCCGGGGCTAGCAAAAATCTTTTCCTTCCTTTTTACTATTATTTTTAATAAAACCACTACCACCACCACCAACCGCCACACATCACTAGGCTGGTTGTGAGGAAAGGAGAGGTGCAACATTCGCGCTACAATGAGGTCAGCCACATGAACC
>JARKHS020026311.1:17500-37361 GCA_030143305.2 Amblyomma americanum | reverse complement strand
GTATTCTCCGAAGCGCAACCTCCTCTGCACGGTTAAGACCACGGGGGAGGGTTACCGCACACGGAGGAATTAGAGCACATGTGCGGCGCCGGAGGTCTTCCTTCCTTGTTAAAAGGAGGGCGGTGTCATCCAGAGTGAGGACTCGAGGCAAAGACGTGGTTGGGGTCGGAAGGCGGGTCGCAGAATCTGCGCGGCTTTGTGCGCTCAGGAGGTCACGCGGGACCCACTCAATACGGATTTGTTGAGGGATGCGTGCCGCTAGACGATGGATGTCTTGGCAGATTTCTGGGGTGCGACTGACTCGTCGTAGTAGGCGTGTGACGTGAAGAGCGTCGGTGCGAATGACAATGCGGGCCGTGAGCAGCATGGGAACGGCGGCCACAAAGCAAAGGGCCTCTTGAACCGCAAACATCTCTGCACAGAAGGTGGAAGGAAGTTCTGAGAGGCGAAACCTTGACGTTTTGTTCAGAGCAGGCTAGCAAGGACAGTAAACTGCTGTTGTTGTTTCGCAGGCCTGAATGCTTGCGTCAACGTACATAACGATGGAGCCATGCGGCAGATAGGCGTCTTGCTCTAAAATTCAGTCGCGAAACGACGATGCCGCGCGGGTAGATGATGGCCGACGTAGGTCAATGGGCTTGTTCCCGCTTAGCTGCACAAAACGCCAGGGAGGAAGAACTGGCGGGGGCGGCTGTAGAACGGAGTGCGATTAAGCATATGCCCTGAGTGCACGCGTGGTGTGTGTAAGGCTTGACTTTAGGCGGCGAGCATCGCGTCGTTGCTGCACCAGCTCATCTAGTGTATTCAGCTGTTCTTGGAGCGCCACGATTGGGGTAATGCGGGGAAGGCAAGTGATGACCCTCATTGCCTCTCGATTAACAGCTTCTAGACGATCCCATTGAGCCATTGTCAAATGCTGGAATTGTGCTTGGTAAACGAGGCGCGGTTGCACAACCGCCCGCACCAACTGTCGTGCAACATGAGAGCAGGCTCCGCCTATTTTAGGAGCAATGCGTCTAATCAGACCCAACGCCTGAATTGCTTGCTTTTTAGCCCGAGAAAGCCAAGCAGTACCTGTTCCTGACTCGTGTATTCTCAAGCCCAATATTTTTACGGTCGAACTTTCTTAAATTGGAGTTCCGGATAGATGGAGACGAATTGGTGTTGCAGCCAGTTTACGGCGCTCCCAGCGGTTGGCGACTGACACGAAAGTGGTTTTACTCACTGAAAGCTGCAAACCAATTGAAGAAGCAAAAGTCGACGTAATATCTATGGCTGATTGTAGGCCTGCTGCTTGAGTGATCAGGTCGTTGTGAGTGCTCCACACCGTTATGTCATCAGCATACAGTAAGAACTTAATCTCGGAGACTTCATACAAGCGCCAAGCAAGGGGGATAAAAGCAATATTAAATAATGTTGGCGATAACACCGATCCCTGAGGAACGCTGCGAAGAGGCACAAATGATCCTACGGCCACACCACTGAGGCGTGTGGAAAGTGTCGGCCTTCAAGGAAGGATTTAACAAAATTGCGCACTCTAACGGGGAAATGTAGCATGTCAAGCGATTCCAGGATGGCAGCATGACTAATATTATCGTACGCCTTTTCAACGTCTATGGCCAGTACAGTACGTACCTTGTGGCTGTGAGTTGAGGCTAGAACTGCTGACGCCAAGACAGCCAGTCCATCTTCTGTACCTATGGACGTACGAAAACCAATTTGGGCGGGATGATAGAAACCATGGTGCTCAAGCCACCACGACAGTCGTGTGGCAAGCATTTTTTCGGTAAGCTTGCGTAATGTTGGCGTAAGCGATATAGGCCGGAAATTTCCGAGGTCTGTCGGCGACTTCCCCGGCTTTGGTATGGGGATCACAACAGCCGATTTCCAAGTTTCTGGTACGACGCCTTCTATCCATACCTTGTTAACGCCGGCGAGTAGTTGAGGATGTACAGCGGTACTTAAGTCCTTGTAAACCTCGTACGGAATGGAGTCCGGACCGGGCGCAGTCTTCAGACGGGCATCGTCTATTTCTGCAACTCGGGCATTTAAAATGGGCTTGCAATTCCCTCGGCGTCGGCTGTAGATGGGAGCTTATCGACGCATGCTGGAATGGCAGCCAAGTGTTATCCTATGACCCTTGGAGGCAACACATCATACTTGGGAAAAAACTTCCGCGCTGCCTCTCTGGCGAAATCATCCGGAGCCAAGTTAGCTGCGAAGCATGCTGTGGCCGCTGCGTCAGGACGACAGGAACCATGTTTCATTGCACGAAACGTTCGCCAGAGAGCAGCATTCGATGACTTTGTCGAGAACTGCTCACACAAACGCATGCCACTGCCGTCGCGAGTGATCGCGTTCATATCTGCGAGCCTTGGCAGTAAGGTAATTCAGCCTTGTCCGTGCTTGCGCAGAAGTCGGGTCTCGGGAAGCTGCCATCTCCGCTTGTCGGCGAGCAGCCCACAGGTAAAGCAGACCAACATCCGCCGCCCGGCGATTCACGTCCGTCCAGGTGACAGCAGTAGCCTTATTCAGCGCAGTTTGTAAGCAGTCCACAAGTAGTGTAGATGATTTCAGAGAGATCTTCGACGGTGGTGCGAAACTTGTCCCAATTCACCACAGAACACCTACGGCGTAATCGGCGGGCCCTTGATGGATGGGGACCGATGATGACAGGATGGTGGTCACTACCCCAGCAGTCTGGCTGCAGGTGCCACGATGGAGTCCAGGGGTCCTGACCACCACGTAAGGTCCGGATCATATGTTGGACGGCGAGCATGGCGCACAGTCCGCGTTGCTGAATCTGGATGGTTGAGTAAAACAAACAGTGCATCTGCGAATGCGTCCCGCACACGCCTCCCACGGGGGCTTGAAGTGGGGTACCCCCAGTCCGGATGAGGGGCGTTAAAGTCACCATCGACTAAAACAGGCCTCCCTGGGTGCTGTCATCGTAGAGTTAATAACCACCCCAGATTGATGCGGGAGGGAGCTCTACCGGCGGGTCTTACATAGTATGACACGACCACAACAGTTGCCTTGGGAAGCTTCACAGCCACTGCGACTACCTCTTGATATGAGGTGCACCAGTTTTCTAGAGAGAGGCGAACTTGAGTAAAACGCGCATAAACGTACACCGCCGCTTTTCCCGGAGGGGCAACAGTGTGCACACGACGGCCGTTCATTGAAGGAGACATGTATCCATTAAAGCCCGGAATGGATGGCAAGGCATTGGTCTCCTGCAGTAGCAGGGCCCACAGCTGGAGCTTGTTCATGCGAAGTCGAGATTTGAGCTCTCCCAGCTTTGTGGAGAGGTCTCTGCACTTCCATTGGAGCACACCACAACAACGTGTACTCGCCATTTTCGATTAGGCTTCCAATCATTGTGATAAAACTGATGTCAGGTTAGATAACTGGTTTACCATAAATCGCAGGAGGGATGTTGTTGAGTTATCCTGCAGTGCTGCAGAAGACCTGGTAGAGTCTGCAAAAAACGCATGAGGGCTGGATGTAGTCGAAGGCGCTGCATAATTGATTGGCGTGGAGTGGGATTCCGCTGATTGTCTACGGCGAGCAAGCAGTTCACGGCGTTGCCGTAGCTTAGAGACCTCGGCTAAAAGGCGTGCAATTTGGTCGTCAACTGCTGCCATGTCCTCACGCAGAGGTTTCAGTATGCTGTGCTTTTGTGTAGCTTGAAGGCGACGGCGATCCTTGCGCACTTTATCGCTGTACGACAGTTGGGCAGGGGCTGGAGGTGGATTGGGTTCAGAAAGCTCCGGCTAGTCGTCTTCATCCCACCGAAGATCCGCAAACCTGTTAGATGTCTGTATCGGGGCTCTGTTTTCAATCGGAGGCATTTGCTTACGGATCCCACGCCGAACCTTCTCAGTTGCTTTCTGTTTTGTTGGGCAAGTTGGAGAGGTGATCTCGTGGTCTCCAGTCTTGCAAAGTCTGCACCTGTAAGACGGTGTGCCTTGTGGCCGAGCCGCATCTTGAGTTGAAAAAGGGCATGATAGGCGCATGTTCCCAGGTCTAAAACAGCTGTAGCAATAGACAGCACTCGGTTTATAAGGGCGAGACCGCAGAATACAGCCGTAGTAGTAAAGTCGTTCTGGGAGAGTTGGTGGGCCCTGTAGTGTGACGATGCACGAACGCCCCTTCCCCATATACCGCGCTTGGATGACACGGTGGGTTGGACAGCACAGCTCACGCTGGAGGGTCGTCTGGTCTTCGGCAACGTCGACGTTGTAAACAACACAGCGTTGTAGGCCCGAACCTTCTACTAGGTACAGCTGGACCGGCACAGAGACCTCCCTTGTAAACGATATGTTCTTGAGCGTTTGCAGACGCTCGACAGCAGCCAAAGTCGGGAGCCACGCAGCGATGGTATTAGCTTTCGTTCTAGCCGTGAAGCCACGAAAACATTTGGTCCCAATACACTCGTCCAGGTTCTCCTGAAGAATCCTGTTCGGAATGTCTGTCAGGCTTTTGGCTGCCAGAGCTTTAATGGCCACATTATACGATACCGATCACGCTGTCGGCACAGCCACCTGGTTGGCATACGCTGGGCAGGAACGCTTACCTTGTGAGCTGGAGTTGACAGAAGACGAATCTTGCGCAGTGTCCCCTGATGGGCGCATTTGAGAACTGCGGGAAGCCGGTGGCACGGATGGATGTGCTGAAGACAGGTCCATTGGAGAGCTCTCCTCCTCACGCTGCACGGTTGAAACCCCATCCAGCACTGGAGGCTGGGCAGCTTGCAGAGTTCCGCCCAGAGGGCAGATCGCTCACGGGCTGAGGTGCATTTGAAGGCGGGATGTGCGCTGCCGCTGATGGACCGGGAGCAGGGACCGACGCCGGCGAAGCCACGTCTGCCAGCGCGTCACCGGTGACTCTCTGGCAGAGGTGCCTTCGCCGGCGTACAGTTTCTTCTTCGTGACAGAACATAGGTAATCCATTGAAAACCTTGCATGCGACATGCGGAAAGAAACAACAACTTCATGAAAGTAACCAGACACACGGCGACATCTGATATCACTTGTAGTCACAATAAATTCAGGAAGCGCTTTCGCAAGTCGCACTTGTATGACTGTGCGCAAAAAACTGTCGCTTTGGTCCCGCAGAAAAAAAAAACGCGACACAATCTGCCTGATAAACAAATGAGAAAGGCCTAGGCCTTCATCGCGGACTTTTCGGAAAAGGTTGGTACGACTCACCCTCTCCCATGTTGAGCCCCATATAAACACAGCAAAAACACGATCCATTTTCTGCACCTTTGTGCGGGCCATAAACAGCACTTGCAACACATACCAAACTTTAGCTATCAAAAACAAATTGCAAGCAGAGGCACGCGCGAACATTGTAAGGCCGCGACCCTGCCAGTTCCCGTCCTCTCCTTCATTTTATCCGTTGCGTCGCTCCAGTACCTTGCGGGTTCCTGATAGTGCTCGAAAGGCACACCAAGGTACGTCGTAGGTGTGCCTGTCCATGTCGTACAAGCAAACCTTACTGGCTTGATGTCCCAGTTACCGTGCCATATACCAACACTCTTTTCCCAGTTTATCTCTGAGCCCGTTAGCTTGCAGAAAGCCTTAGCAAGGTTGACCGCTTCTAACACACTGTCGCGATCTTGACAGAATACGGTTATGTCATCAGCATACGCCAACAATTTTACCTCAGTAGAATGCATTTTGAAGCCTCTAATTGATGTTTGGTGAATTACGTCTGAACAAAAAGGTTCGACATATATTACAAACAAGAGGGAAGATAGTGGGCATCCTTGCCTTACTGAATATTGCACTGGGACTCTTTCTGTTATTGACTTAATTATTATGAGCTGGGTACAGCAATCTCGATAGGCCATCATTACACCATCTAAAATTGTGCTGCCTACATTTGCATGCTTCAATACGCAGAAGAGGACCTCGTGTGACACCCTGTCGAAAGCTTTCGCCAAATCGAGTTGCAACTTGGCCGTCCATGTCGTCGCAATATTCTATCACATTTCTTGCTGCGTTAGTGTTCGTGAAGATCGTTAGTCCTTTGATGTCGCATGTTTGATGCGGCCCAACTAAGTGCTTGATCACCCTTTGCAGCCTCTTCGCTAGCACTTTCACAAACACTTTGTAATCGGTGTTCGTAAGGCTGATAGGCCTGTATGAACCTACTGACAGCAGCTTGCCACGGTCATCCGTCTTAGGAATCAAAACGATATCAGCAGCTCTGAAGGACGGTGGCACTTGCCTTGTTTTATACGCCCCATTGATAACGCGATGTAACACACATGCCAGTTGATGGGAGAAAACCTTGTAAAATGTGGCTCCCAAGCCGTCTGGTCCCGGGGAATTTCCTGCCGGCAATTCGCCGATAGCGGCCTCGATTTCGCGAACACTTATCTCTTCCTCAAGGCTGTCTCTGACGTCACCTGCTATCTTTGGCATATAAGTCACGAATTCTGTGATCAAAGTGTCACTTACACGAGTAACGTTGGTAAGCATCTCGCGATAATATTCCACAAACGCCTGCTCTATCTTTTTCTGCTTGCCCGTCACCTCGTTCTTATAGCGGATCTGTTTGATTTCATTTTTTGATGCATACCTTTTCTCTCCAGTAAGAGCGTTTATTCGGTGCTTCCCCAAGCCATAATCGTTCGCCCCAGGCACGAATCATAGCTGCCTTATATCTTTCATTGTCTAGCAACTCAAGTTCACTTTTGGTTTTTCTTATTTCGTCTGCCACTTTTTTAGGCTCCAAACACACTGTGTTTAGCAAGTATTCTAGTTGGCGCTGAAGGTCTTTTTCATTCTTCATCTCATTTCGACGCTTGATGCTTGCTCTTTCAATCGCTGCCATTTTAACTTCATTTTTTAATTTTTCCCAGGCAGTCGAATAATTTTCTGGCTCATCATTCACTAGCCGCCCTAGTTTTTCCTCAACTGCTTCAACAAATGTTCATCATTGAGCAATTTGGCGTTCCACAGGTGCCAGTTATATCGTAGCTGTTCTTGCTTGTTGCCAATGTTGAAACTCACAAGGTTGCGATCAGAGAATGAAACAAGTAAATTGTAACTATTGCAAAGGGGAATTAGAGCGAGGGACACGTAAACTCTGCCAAGCCTGGCTTGACTACCTTGCTGGGTGTGAGTGAACTGCGGCCGCCCGCCGCTTGTTATTGTGTGACCCACATCCTCCAAGTTATAGCCAACCACCAAGAAGCTAAGTAACTCGGCACTTCTATCACGTACGTATGTCACTCTAGATCTATCCTCCGAAAAGCAAACGCAATGCATGTCTCCCAGCAGAATAAGATGCGTTTCACAAGGCAGATACTGATTAAGGTGTTCAAAGAAAATACATCTCTCATTTACATTTGTTCGGGGCATAGACACACACCAGACGCCACTTTTCTCACGCAAACGAAAAATCCAAGACGATGAGGCGACCATTTTCAGACACAGTAATCATTTCCTCAATAATCGCCACACTTTTGCGTATCAATACAGCACAGTGAGCAGATTTTCCAACGGCATGGCATACACAGACATTATATATCGTTGTGAAAGGTGACACTATACGATCAGTCTGCTCTTGTTTTTCCGCCTTTGTTTCTTGTACCGCAATTAGATCTAGCTCGTTTGCCATGCAAAGGCGACTAAGCTGGTATTGCTGTCGCCTTGCAGCCAAGCCCCTAACATTTATTGTCGCTATGCATAGCGAAGATTTAAGTTATTTGCCATTTTGAATCAAAGAGCATGATACCAATGATGTCATTGCAAACATGACTGACACTTTTCTATCACTTCTAAGATGAAGTATTACATGACATACCAAAACCAAGTCCAGTAAAGTCTTCAACCGTACCTCGAATGTGTTGCTCGTAGCTTCAGTTGTTCCGTCCATTTCGAATCCGTAGTAGCCCGGCACCTTCGACGACACCAAGTTTGTATGCTAAGTGGGCGTCACAGCCGAACTCTTATCTGGCGGGATTTTCGGTTTCGGGCGTAGCGTCGGTCGACGCACACCTGGCGTTTTTGGGGGGGTTCATCATTGTTCGGCTCGCTCGGTTGTCCATGGTGGGTAGCTAACTCGTCATAAATTCTCTTTACCACCATAACACTTGTACCTGTGTCGCTGGCGTCCATTTCCTCAGCTTTATCCGTAGCATTTCTTCCATCGTGCGTGCTTAGAGAGGTTGCACCCGTAGTCGTGTTCGTAGCAGTGGGCTCCAGTTCAGAAGTAGTGCGAGACGGAGAATCACTGGCTGTGGCCTTGTGGTCACCTCCGGAATTTTGTTCTGGAGACTTCGCGTCCTCGCCGCTCTTCTCCTCTGCTCCTTTCGAAGATTCCTCAACTTCGGCTTCATCTGTCAGCAGGTCGCTGACGTCTAATTCCCCCGTAGCTTTCTGCGTGACAGAAGCATACGTCTTCAAGCACTGCTCTTCTCCGTGGCCGTATCGGTGGCATAGTGCGCAGCGTGGCACGCGGCAGTCGCGTCGAATGTGTCTCGTATTGCGACAGCGCAAGCATAGCGGGGCCCTACTGGGCACCACAACAAGCGCCAATTCACCTGCAACACGGATCTGATGTGGCAGGTCGTCCACTGTCACGCCTGTCTTCAAATTTAAGGCCACCAAGCGTGTCGAGGACGCTTTGTCTTGCACACCTTGAGCACGCTAACGTTCCCGGGAGATGTCCGTAACTCTGCCGTACGGCAAAAGCGCCACCCGTATGTCATCGTCCTGTACGTTGTGAAGCATCCAGTGAAGCTTGATACGCAAAGCTTGGTTGTTAGGATCTATGCCAACGCGCCGCCTTTCCTTCACAATCAATTCCTTCAGAGCCAGAAGATTATGCATGCCGTCTCCGTTCTTGAAGGTTACCGCCCATACATGACTCATCTGATACGCCCCCAGGCCGATAACTTCAGACAGTAGGCCTATAGGCTAGCCAGTGTTTCACGGAAGTCTTAAAAACGGTATGGCCTTTCACGCACATCGGCATGCAAAAAAAGTGGTCAATACAACTCGCCCTGTAGGTAGCTGAGGCAAAAGCACTTGATAATCCGGGTCATCACAGCCAGAAATCCTGTTACCGCGGCCCTGCTATTCCGCTGATGCCGCTCCTACGGAGCCCATGATACACACGTCCGTTCGCCTCGACGTCCGGAAATGGAATCCGCCACGGAGGCTGAGTGGCACGAGAGCAGAGCTCGACTCAAAAAGTGTAGCAAGCAGGGCGACTAGGTTACGATTCATTGTCGAACTAAAGGAAGTGGGGATGCACAAAATGGCAGAAGAAGCAGAGTAACAGAGCTCTCTCTCATTTTTACAGAGATCACCAAGGCAGAGAAGAAGCATATAAGAACAGCGAAACATAAGGTGCGGACAAGCGCTAACGATTAAAACTAAAAAGCGAGAGAGGGGATGAAATGAAAAACAAAAACATAAGATCGCCTCCGGGAGCGCTCGAACCTCTAACCTTCCGGTGAACAGCCGAACGCGCTAGCCGATTGCGCCACGGGGGCTTTTTTTTCTTTATTGCATTTTGACAAAGGGTACAAACAAATAAAACTTGTCTGCAACGCTTGTACTGACACGGTGAGTTAAATATTTTTCAGTTCAACCAAGCCATCAAGCATATTTATCCATGTTGGCTGAACAGGCAGTGCCCGATACACTTCCCTCAGTCGTATGACAGCTTCAATGAAAAGCTCGCGTGGAGATCTCACAACTACATCCGCATTGTTGAATTGTGCTCTTGTTTTCCATAAACTATGGAGGCCAAGGAGCATAATAGTGCCATAAGGAATGTCCTGTTTTCCTACCGGTAAAAACCTGATGCCATGCGGATGTAATGGTAAGTCTTTCCTTAAAATTCTTTGAAGCACATCCCAGAAAAAAATACCATCCCTACAAACTAAAAACACGTGATCTATTGTTTCAGGTTTTTTACACAAAAAACAGTCTGTCGACTAAGGGATAATGAGTCCTTTATCATGCATCCATATTTTTACCGACAGTGTGCCTGTGTGAAGTTTAAAAAAGAAAGTTTTTAAAGATGGGTACACTGGCAATCTTTTGACTCTTTCGAATACATCTGCTCCTGGGCCTCCTCAATATGACAAACGGTAAATGTTTACAGGGAGCATTGTAACTATTAGATCTTTGTACAGATTTTTTCTGGTCACGTTGGAGAGGTACTGCATTCAAAATCGCACCTGTAACATCCTTTCGCGCAAGCACAACTTCGCGGAGGTAACCTTTCCCGGTACCACGCATTTCTTCAACCGAGCATACTACAAATCCTGGTAGCAATCGACATAAAGGAACTTGCATAACAATGCGAAGAAAAGTGTCGTTCTGGTCGCGAAGAAACAAAGCGAGATAAGATTTGTCTTACAAATAAATGAGCCAGACCGAGACCTCCTCTCTTCACGGGGATGAATAAGTTTGTTCGACTGGTTCTTTCCCAGGTCGACGCCCAAATAAAAACCGCAAAAACCCTGTGAATCTTTTCAATACTGATCCGCGTGGCGCCCAACACATTCAAGACATACCATATCTTGGAGATGAGAAACAGGTTACACACGGTGGCGCGCGAGAACATTGATAGTTGTCGCCCCTGCCACGCACTGGTCTTTGCCGCCTGTTCACTCCGGTATGGTTCGGATCTGCTATAACAATCCAGAGGCACGCCAAGATACGTCTTCGGAGTAGTGGCCCATCGAAGTCGATAGTAGTAGTCAGGCGTTACCTCTCAGTCACCATGCCAGAATCCATAACTCTTCTCCAAATTTATTTGTGCCCCGGTGCATTTGCAAAACTCCTCAACGACCGCCGTGGCTTCACAGATACTCAGTCTACTTGAGCAGAACACAGCGATGTCGTCGGCGTAAGCCAAGATTTTCACGTGAGCTGACAGTAGTAACCTGGAGCTAGTTATATGGTCAGATTTTTGTATAGCCAGACAGAGGGGCTCGAGATAGACTGCGAACAAGAGGGGTAACAATGGACATCCCTGCCTCACTGAAAAGCGCACGTGCAGGCTTTCAGTGAGCTCCCCATTAACAATGACGCGCGTTGTGCAGTTTTCGTACGCCATCCGATATTACACAGCCCACATTAGCATGATCTAGCAAGCTGAACAGAACATCATGTGACACACGGTCAAAAGCCTTTGCGAGATCTAGCTGCATCATTGCCACCCTGTCGCCAAGTGCGTCGCAACATTCAAGAACACTTCGCGCAGTGTGTATATTAGTGGCGATGCTCCGACCCTTGATACCGCAAGTTTGATGACTCCCCACTAACATTTTATGACACCCTTAATTCTCTTTGCCAGAACCTTCATGAATATCTTATAGTCTACGTTGGTGAGGCTTATCGGGCGATAAGACCCCACCAACAGACGTTTTTCTGGCTCATAGAACTTCGGTATGAGTACAATGTGCGATGTTGTTAAAAACAATGGCGTACGTTTTTTCTCATATGCTTCGACAAGAACTTTCATCAAAGTCTCTGTCTTGAAATGTTTGTAAAAGGCGGCTCCTAAACCATTAGGGCCGGGTGCTTTACCCAATGGCAGTTGATCTATTGCTTCCTCCAACTCTTTAACGGATAATGGCTGTTCAAGACGAATTCTGACTTCATCGCCGAGTCTTGGCATAAGCGATAAAAAATCTTTTAGGAAACCTGCCTCCGCCCTTCGCGTGTGACCCAGCAAGTCGTTGAAATGATCTCTGATTACGCGCTTGATAATATCGTTATCGGCCGACACCTCGTCGCCGTTTTGTATCTGGCGTATTTCTTTTTGGCAGGCGTATCTTTTTTTCATCGCCTAATGCGCGCTTTGTTGGAAATTCACCTGCCCACAGTTTCTGGGCGTGTGCGGGCACCACCGCTGCGCTGTACTTATCTGTATCTATTTTTTCCAACTGCGCTTTTGTATTTCATATTTCTTTAAAAAAGTTCCTGGCTGAGTGTTTTCTACACTAATGAGCAGCGCAAGCTGCTCACGGAGCTTGGTTTCCTTCTGTTTTTCTTCAAACCTTATAACGCTGTTTGTTTCAACTGCCCTCATTTTGACAAACTGCTTAAATTCTTCCCACTGAGCAGCGTAACTTTCCGGTTGCTTCATGAGCAGCTTTTCTAGTTCTTTTCCTACTCCACTGAAAAAGCCTTCTTGCTACACTAACTTTATACTGAGTTTCCATAAAGGCCAATTAAAGCGTTTTTGAAGCGACTACTGACAAAGTTTGCAATCACTAGGCAATGGTCGCTAAATGACACCGGTTTGACTCCGTACGATGTGCACAAAGTCTGTCGGCACATATATCCGGTCAAGTCGAGCATGGCTATCTCCCTGAAAGTGCGTGCACTGCGGACGTGTGCCAGTCATGCAAACACTTCCTGCATCTTCTAATCAATAGTCACTGGCCAGAGCATTCAAGAATACTGCACTCTTATCACGCATGGCCAAACGCTTGGCCCGGTCGACTGCCTGACAAACACAGTTCATATCTCCTAAGAACATAATCTAGCCGCATTTTAAAAACGACTCAATTCGTTCAAAAAACAATTTGCGTTTCATTTCTGCATTTGGTGCATACACACAAATCACTCGAAAAGGCAGGTCACAGTACAAGAAATCGGCGACCAGGAGACGACCGCTTTCACACGAAAAGAGCGACTGCGTAGTTATGTCTTTGTTGTTTCTAATAAAGACAATGCAACCACCTGAGGCACCGACAGAATGACACACGCACACATCAAAGTGCGCACGAAAGGTAGACACCAATCGGTCAGTCGCTTCTTGGCTTTCAATTTTTGTTTCCTGGATTGCAGTTACATGAAGGTCGTTCTCAAGAAGAAGCCGACTGAGCTGGCAATGTTGCCTTGTTGCTCCGAGTCCTCTAACATTTAAGGTGGCTACACGTAGCACTTCGCGTAAGTTAGCTGCCATTTAGAAAACAAAGGGTGCCTTATTCTATGGTATCTACCTTCGTATTACACATATGTAACCACCCACACCCCAAAGCAAGCTTAGCGACAAACAAAATCTATGGAGGCGGTTTACCCGCCTGCCGTGAGTCAACCGGCACGTTTGGCCGCGGCTTTAAGGTCGAACGCTTCATACCTGGCGCTTTGGTCGGAGGCTCGTCTCCACCACCGGCGTCCAGTTGAGGCGCACTACAACCGGCTTCATTGTGCGTACGTTTTCCGGCCGCGCTCTTAGTTGCGGCTGACAAAACGTCCATGGGTTCCGCCGAAGATTGGGTGACGCTCTCCGAAGAGTCCATAGGTGTTTCTGTCGCACTCCTTGGCATGCTGGCGACTGGTGTAGTATCTACGGGAGCTACAACCAGCTGTCCGGTTGCTGCAGTGACTTTGGGTAGCGTCCCCGGTTGATCCGTCTGGGGAGGCGTCAGCGTGGATTCTTGAGTCGCTGGCTTACTTGCCGCTATCGATGCTTCCTCCGCGTCGGCTTCGTTCATGAACAGCTCCGAGCTGTCCTCGCTGCTCACACGCCCGGTGACGTTGGCGTAAGTACGAGCGCACTGCTCTTCCTCATGCCCGAACCGACGCCAGGAACCGCACCGTGGGATCCGGCACTCACGACGGATATGTCCTGTGTCCCGGCATCGGAGGCAGAGCGAAGCCCTGCCCGGGACGACCACGAGCGCCAGCTCGCCAGCGACGCTCACTTGATGTGGCAGGTCTTCCAGCTTCACGCCGGCGTTCAACCTCAGAGTCAGGAGCCTCGTCGTTGAGCCCTTGTCAGACACCCCGTGTACGCGCCACCGCTCCCTCGACACGTCCGTCACCTGTCCAAATGGTGCGAAGGCAAGCCGCACATCTTCGTCCGGAACACTGTGAAGCAGCCAGTGCACCTTCATTCGTACCTCCTGGTTAGCGGGGTCGATCACAAGACGCCGGGCACTTTTCACTTTCAGCTCGCCGGCCCTGACAATCTGCTTCAGCGTTTCGTCGTCTTTGAAAGTGACCGCCCAGACATGATTCATGCGATACGCGCCCAGGGCGACCACTTCCGGCAAGAGCGATAGCTGAGCGAACGCATCACGAAAATCCTCCACCCGGTATGGGCGGGCCCTGACATCAGCGTGCAAAAATACGATGTTCACAACAAAACGCCCGGTAGGCAGACTCGGCAATACAACCCGGTACTCAGATCCTGACGACAAAGCAGAAGCAAAAGACCTGTTTCCGCGGTCGGGCATGGCCGTTGAAGCCGCTCCAACGGAGCTCGTCATTTCACGTCCGTCACGGTCGGTGGCCGGAAGCGGAATCGCCTAGTGCGCCACGGAGGCCGAGTGGCACGAGAGCAGAGCTCGACTCAAGAAGCGTGGTAAGCTGGGAAACTAGGTTACGATTCATTGTCGAACTAAAGGAAGTGGGGATGCATAAAATGGCAGAAGAAGCAGAGTAACAGAGCTCTGCTCATTTTTATAGAGTGTCACAGATCTCCCCGGAGAACACTCGGACCGAAAGAATGGACTATGCGACGGGTATACCCACACAAACGCACATTTAATACACCCTACGTGGCACACACACTTAAACACAAAACTAACACAAAGCACAAAGACTATAAATACCCACGACCCGTGCACACTGCTACTAGCGTCTACTACTAGTGTTCTACTATTAGCGGTCTTTTTTTAAACACAAAACTAACACAAAGCACAAAGACTATAAATACCCACGACCCGTGCACACTGCTACTAGCGTCTACTACTAGTGTTCTACTATTAGCGGTCGGCGTTCGTGCTCACGGTTGGTTCGGTGTGGCTGCGGCGTTGTATGGATCCAGTAGGCGGCGTCGAGGCGGCGTTCGACGCGCTTGGGCTGGCTTTGCTGGCTGCGTCGTACAAGCTCCCGGTCCAAGCGCCCGTGGAGGTGATGCCGGTGTTGTTGGCGTTGGGGCCACCACCCGGATGGGTGGCAACAGCGCTGGAGACACCCCTGGCCGTAGCAGGTGGTAGCGTCCTCTGTTGACACCCCGGAACGGGCTCAGGCACGGCAGGAAGTCCACGATGCGGAGTCGTAGAACGCGAGCTCACCGGAGCAGTAGCCGGCGTCGCACTCTTCCAGCCAAAGTGTCCCTGACCCGCCGGAGCCTCCGCTTCTCTGCTGTTCCCCACTGTACCTCGCTCTCACTCCCCCTTTTATAGCCTCGGTGTTAGTCCACGTAAGCCTTGTCGTCGTCTTCTCTTCTCCACCAATCATCTCTCTCCACCTCACCGAATGCTTCTCCACCAATCATCTCCCTCCACCTCACCGAATGCTTCTTCTTCCTCTTCTTTATTCTTCGGTTAATTCGCGTCGTCGTCTTCACACCTTTTTCCTTTAAAATTTAATTTAGGCTCCTTAATATATGTGGCATACAGATGAACAAGACAGAGAAGGAGAATATAATAACAGTGAAACAATAGGTGCGGACAAGCGCTAACAATTAAAACGAAAAAGAGAGGAAGGGACGAAATAAAAAACAAAAACGTTAAGATCGCCACCAGGAGGGCTTGAACCTCCAACCTTCCGGGTAACAGCCGAACGCGCTAGCGGATTGCACCACGGAGCCTTTTTTTTTCTTTATTGCCGGTATTTTGGCCCACATGAAAAAAACGCATTCATATACCTAAGCACTAACACACAATCAACATCTTTGTTAAAAAAAATCCGGCCGCCCAACTTGTGCGCACACGCTCATGCTAAAGTTCCTTCATTGCCAATAATAATTCAACACGTGACAGCCACTTTGGAATACATTCCAGCATCTCTTTCTCCTGAACAAAATTCCTTACGCTTTCTTTAAAATATTGACGTGCCGGTCTCGCATCGGGATTGGCGTGCCTTAGTGCCATTCTGCATTTCCAAATGCTGTGTAGGGCAATTAGCATGATCAAATCAAATAGGTTGCCTTCATCACTTTCAATTGGCAATTAGCGAATTCCGTACCCATCGAGAGGAAATTCCTTTTCGATTGTGCGCTGGAGCACATCCCAAAGGAAAACAGCATCCCAGCATTGAAGGAACACATGCTCAATTGTCTCCTCCTTTCTGCATATTATACAGTGAGTGCCCCAGGGAACAAAAAAACCTCTTTCAGCCATCCACGGTTTGACAGTCAGATTTCCAGTGTGTAATTTAAAAAAGAAAGTCTTAACACCAGACGGCACTAAAATTTCCTTAACGAGCTTTAGTACCTTGTTACCTATACCTTCCTGTAAAGGGACCGATATAAAGGCACGGGGATAACCACACTGCAAAGGTCCTTATACAGTTTTTTTCCGGTTGACTTCCCTCAGGTATTCGAGTGAAAACCGCGCCGTCAAAAACCTACATGAAACCACAACTTCGCGTAGAAAACCATACACTGCAGCGGGTATACTGCCAGCAGAGACAACCATATTACGCAAGTGCTTCCCCAGGCGAAGTTGACAGACAGTGTGTAGGAACGGGTGCTTAACGTCCCGAAGAAATAAAAACCGATTAACAACCTGTCTCAAAAACAAATGTGACAAACTGAGTCCTCCATTTCGAACTCAGAAATAAATTGGTGCGGCTTGATCTTTCCCAAGAAGATGCCCACACGAACACTGCAAACACCCGATGAAATTTTTGGATATGAACCCTCGAGCAATGCAAGACTTGGAGGACCTGCCAAAGTATGCTCACAAAAAATACGTTGCAAATTGTAGCTTTCGAGAACATTGACCAATTACATCCCATTCCATTTATTTACTCTCTCATTCATTTTGTCCACTTCACTCCGCCAGTAGGCTTTGCTGTGTTTGTAACACTCAAGGGGAACTCCCAAGTATTTAACAGGAGTCGTAGTAAAACTCATGTTGGCAAAAATGTCTGGGACCGCCGGCCAATCCCCGTGCCAGAATCCTAGGCACTTAATTCAATTTACCGCGCTGTCACTGGCCGCACAAAAATATTTAACAAATTTAACTGCCTGTATTGCACTGTCGTGAGCATTACAAAACATGGCTATACCATCCGCATAAGCCAAAAGTCGGACTTCTAACTGACGCAGTTTAAAACCGCGCATACAATCGCTCTGTATGACGCTCAAATAAAATGATTCTATATACAAACAAAAAAACAGTGGCGAAAGAGAGCAACCCTGGCGCACCGAGCGCTTGACTGGAATGCGTGAACCCACCACCTTGTTGACAATTAGACTTATCGAGCAATCGTGGTACGCCATGGCGACCCAGTCTCCTATAATTCTACTGACATTGAAATGATCTAGAATGCACAGAAGAATTTTATTAGGCACCCTATCGAACGATTTCTCCAGATCAATTTGGCCCATTGAGTCGCAGCATTCGAGGATACTACGCGCTACATGTATATTTGAGAGGATAGATCGGCCTTTAATACCGCACATTTGATGCGGCCGCACCAGATGGGTAATGACTGTGTGTAATCGCTTAGCCAAAATTTTCATCATTATCTTATAGTCTCCATCTGTGAGGCAAATTGGACGGTAAGAAGTTACTCTGCGCCATACAACGGGGTCTTCTGATTTCGGCATAAGAACTGTGTGGGAGGATGTGAAGGACGGCAGCAGTACGTTGAGATCGAATGCCTCATTACAGACAGCAGCTTAGACTGGTGAAACGATTCCTTTTAGACGTTTATAAAAAGCGGAGGTCAGACGATCCAGGCCCGGAGACTTCCCCGGCTGCATGCTTTCAAAAGCGTTTTTTACTTTCTCTACTGAAATACCTTCCTTTAATATTTCCTTCGTACTGTCTTTTAGGCTTGGTATCGACAACAGGAAGTCCTGCTCGAAGAAAGCGCGCTCAATATCTTCTGCTGTGTCACTAACTTTTCCACCAACTTCAATTTCTGCTACCTGATTGCGCCGAGCGTGCCACTTTTCTGAGCCCAACGCTCTTTTTGACGGAACTTCCCCCGCTATCAGCTTTTCAGCTCTTGCCCGCACCAGAGCACCTTGGTATCTTCCGATATCGAACTGTTATATTTTATGCTTTAGTGCGCGAATATCGTCCATGAACATGCCGGGTCTACTACACTCTTCACTGATCAATTTTTTTCAAGTTTCTGCGCATTTGTTTGTCCTCTGGCACATTTTGTCTGCGCATAGCACTCGCCCGCTGCAATGCTTCGTTTTAACTCTCTGCTTGAAGTCCTGCCATTTTTCTCTGCACTTCGTGTTATCCATATGATTCACTGCTTCAACTTGCGTCATCACGTCCGCCCAAAAAATTTCATCAGCTAGTAATTATGAGTTCAGTTTTCATAACTGCCACTCGAAGCTTCTTTTCCTTTCTTTCGTGCATGCTACTAAAGAAACTGACTAAGCCGTGATCAGTTAAACAGCGCTCACTCGGTACACCTTGCAAAATGGTATCACGTCGAGGCTTACGTATGCTCTTTCCAGACGAGCGCGGCTCGAAGCCTGAAAATGGGTGTACTGTGTATTTCTTCCACCACCAAGGCATTCAGCAACGTCCGTCAAACAACTGTCCCCTATTATCTCATTTAGGGTAGTGGTGCTTGCATCCTTGTACGGTCGGGCACTAGTTTTGTCCCGAGCTCAAAGAACGCAGTTGAAATGACCAATGAGGATGACCAACATATTACACTGGGTATACTGTTTTAGCTGTTGAAAAAATCTGCGTCTTCCCCCAGCAACAGTCGGCGCATACAAACAGATTACACGCCACTTCAAAGACGATAACAAAAAATCACATACAATGAACCGCTCTGACGTGCATGACGTAATAGCTTCTATTTTGGCTCCTAGACTCCGTCGGACTAACAATGCGCAGCTTGAAGAATATCCCACGGAATGGCTCAAAATAGCACAGTATCGCGCTACGAATTGCTGCACCATGCCCCCGGTTTGCATGCCGCCCTCAGCTTCCGTCTCCTAGACTGCTAGAATGTCAAGGTCAAAGTCTACAGTTGACTCTGCTTCCTCCTTGAGGCAAGCCCACGGACATCTAAAGTTGCCACGCGAATTGACTTATCCATAGTCATCATGGCAAGGCGAGAAAAAACCGGTGGCATGGCGCTTACCTTACGACTGTGGTTTGATCCTAAGTGCGTTATCACAGGGGAGTCCTCACGGCGCCAAAGGCGGCGTTTCCGCCGTCTTGCGCGCCGCCGAAGTGTTTGGCGGCGGCCGAAAGGAAGGACGCCGTCCAACAGTCGTCTTTGCTGGACAGCTCGTCCACAGCTCCTTCCCATTTTTGCCTGCGTCGTGAGGACGCTTTGCAGCTGCACTAAAACTGTCACTGTCCATCACGGTCATCGGTGCCGGCTGGGTGGGTGGTTTTTCGCCACCTCCGGGAGAGGGGTGGCCCGTAGTGCTTGCCTCGTCTTTCTCGCTCCCGCCTTCTGCGTCTTCATGTCGACGCTTGCCTGCGGGTTTATCTCCACCGTCAATGAGTGCGTCGGCTTGAGTGTTCGACGATGCACCTTGCGTAACCAGGTTACTGCCAGGTAACCAGGTTCCTCTGCGTCTTCCTCATCCATGAGGTGATCCGATATGTAGTTTGCCTGCACTGGTCAGGCTACGCTGGCGTACGTCTTTGCGCAGTCAGCATCGACATGGTCGAAACGACTACAGCGCGGCACTTTGCAGTCGCGACGTATGTGCCCGGTGCGCTTGCGGCGCAGACACAGGGGAGCACGGCCCGGAACAACAACAGCAGCTCTCCGGCTATCTTGAGCTGTTGTGGAATATCGTCTATATTGACGTCGGTATGCAATTTTAGCCCAACTGTACGAGTCGATGGATGGATGGATGGATGGATGGATGGATGGATGGATGGATGGATGGATGGATGGATGGATGGATG
>JARKHS020026311.1:0-12500 GCA_030143305.2 Amblyomma americanum | reverse complement strand
GCCTAATATAATTATCTCGCCCTGTCCTCCTAGCTCATCAATGTCGCTTGCAATACATTCTAACATTTTCCTGTTTTCCTCTTTGGCATCAACCCCTGTCCACAGGTATACAAAGCCAAGGAGTGTTTGCTTGCCTGCCAGTGTTCCTTTTAGCCATAAATGTTCCCTGCATCCCAGTCTAACCCTTTGAAAATTCATACTTTTATGAATGAATGCCCCAATTCCACCTCCCTTTCTGCTGCCCTCTGTTCTATTGCAATTCCACATTTTTTCAGTGACACCTAGCGCCCGCCACTTCTCACGGGTCGCCTCCAACACCTTCCCGTAGGGCGACAGTGCCACGCGAACGTCTTCGTCGGTAACGCCATGCAGCAACCAGTGTAGCTTTAAGCGAACCTCTCGGTTATTCGGATCGATCAGCAAACACGGGCAATCCTTTACCTTCACGTCGACGGCCAAGAGAAACTTCTGAGCAGCATCAGCAGTTGTCACAGCCCACACGCGGTTCATTTGATACGCCCCCAACGCCAAAACATCGGGGAGCGCACCAAGGTTGGCCAAAGTGTCCCGGTAGTCTTCAACACGATACGGCTCGGCTTTTGGATCGCCGTGCATGAAAACGGTGTTGGCGACGATGCGTCCGGATAACTGATTGCGCAGAATAATGTGATAATCTTCGGCAGTAGCTGCGAAAAACCTGTTACCGCGGCCCGACTGAGCCGCTGAACCCGCTCCGACGGAGCCCATCGACATGTCCGTTCGCTTCTGCGTCCGGAAGTAGAATGATTGCGCCACGGAGTCCGAGTGTCAGAAAAGCAGAGTTCGACAGAAGAAATGCAGGAAGCTAGGCTACTTGGTTGCGACTCATTATAAAACTAAAGGAAGTGGGGGTGCAAAATATGCAGAAGAAGCACAGGAACAGAGCTTCCTCATTTTTCAAGAGATGAAAAAGGCAGAGAAGAAGGAAAGAACGATGAAACATGAGGTCAGGACAAGCGCTACGCATTAAATCGAAAAAGAAAGGGAGGGGATGCAATGAAAAACAAAAACGATAAAATCGCCTCCGGGAGGGCTCGAATCTCCAACCTTCCGGTTAACAGCCGAGCGCGTTAGCCGATTGCGCCACGGAGCCTTTTTTTTTACTGACTTGACAGCACGAACAAAAACACAAAAGACACAATAACATGAAACTAGAAGCACAAGTCACTCTCTGGCCGGTGCGCGGTGGTAAAATGAATTAAATGATTTCAACTTTTCCAGGAGAGGTCGCCAGTCAGGTTAAGCCTGCAGCTTGCTCTCCGAAGACCTCTTGTATAGAGATTACACTCTAACGAAAATACTGATGAGCAGAATGTGCAACCACGTGTTCATGTCTGACATCCATTCTCGTGTGGCATATGCTGTGCACGCACAGCAACATTAACAAATCGCCAGGCACTCCACCTGGTGCAGAGCATGGCAGGAAGCGTATTCCAAATAGCGTTAATGGCAACTCTTTTTTCAGGGTGCGTTTGAAGACATCCCAAAGTAAGACTGCATCGTAGCATCCAAAGAATATATGTTCGACTGTCTCTACCTTTTTTACAAATGATGCATTCAACACACCAAGGTACGAACAGACCTTTACTGTTTAAGCATGGTTTCACTGAAAGAGTGCTAGTATTCAATTGAAAAAAGAATGACTTCAATGAAAGCCTCACCGGCATCCTTTTGACTGTTGAGCATGTTGCGTTCTGGCTCCAAAATATATGCATTACGATAAAGAGACTCTTACAGAAATGCTTCGAGAAGGTCCGTGTACAGCTTTTTTCCCGTAACAGTGGCCAGGTACTTATCTGAAAATGTCGACCTGACAATACGGACGGACGCAACAAGTTCATTGAAAAGGGCCGCTAACGCACACCGACCTGCAGACACAGACGACACAAAATAACCAGACAGTGATTCCGACAACCGCACTTGAACAATTGAACCTTTCTTAGAAAAACATTATGTTCGCTCAAGAAAAAGAATCTGGCCACTATCTGTCTCCAAAATAAATGTGATAACCCTATCCCTCCGTTCGGCACAGTATGGAGCAGATCGCATCCCTTCGTACGCTCCCATGTTGACGACCAAATAAACGTTGCCAATATTCTATGCAACTTTTGCTCAAAATCCTTGGCAAAGATAACGCTTGTAGAACATGGAAAATTTTCGCAATTAAAAACAAGCTACATACAGTAGCTCTCGCGAACACAGAAAAGTTGTGGCCACCCCACTTGTTTGTCTGACTGAGTAGCTCTACTTCATCAGCCCAATATTTTTTCCTGTCTCTGTAGTGGTTAAGCGGCACGCCAAGGAACTTGCCCGGTGCCTCCTCCCACTTCATGCGACGAAAAACTTCCAGCGTGGCTTGCCAGTTTCCATGCCAATAACCAGAACATTTTGGCCAGTTATTGCACTTCCACTTGCATCAGAAAAGGCTACTGCCTCTTTCACGCCTTCTTGCACGCTTTCCTGTTCTGTGCAGAACACTGCAATGTCATCTGCCTCTGCCAAAACCCTACTTCATTATGAAAAAAGCTGTGACCTCGTATGTTTGGCCTTGTGAGCAGCCTTAAACTAAAGGGCGGCTGGTACAGTGCAAAAAGCACAGGAGAAAGAAGACAACCCTGCCTCGCTGATGACAGCACAGGTATACTATTGCTCAATTGCTTAATTACAAAGCTAGCAGTACAGCTATTATACATCGCTTTTGCTCCATCTGTTACAATGCATCCAAGTTTCACGTGCTCTAAACGCGCAAACACAACTTTATGTACAACTTTATCGAACGCCTTATGCAGGTCTAGTTACATCATGGCTACACTACCATGCGTGGTGTCGACACCCAAGAACACTTCAAGCTAAGTGTATGTAGTAAAAATGGTTTTGCCGTTTATTCCGCAAGTCTAGTGGGGGCCAACAAGTGCCTTAATTACGCTTTGGAGTCGTCGGGCTCACACTTTCATATAAATTTTGTAGACTACATTTGTTAAACTTATTGGGCGGTAAGATTCTACGGACTACAACTTAACCGGATCATTAGATTTTGGGATTAATACGACGTGAGAAATTCGGAAAGACGAATGAGTTATGTTTCTTTCCTAGCACTCGCATATTACCCGTTGCAATTGCCATTTCCATTTTAAAAGTCTTGTAAACTGCTAACCCAAGATCTTTCAGGCCAGGGGGCTTGTTTAAACTTAGCTCTTGTATAGCACATTCGTTTTCTGTTTCAGTTACGCGGTTTTCAAGAGCCCGCACCAGTTCATCATCAACTTTTGGCATTAGCGACAGGAAGTCTTCTTTAAACTGCTCAATGTTAGGTGTACTGAGACTAAAGAAGTCTCGATAATATTCGAGAAATGCCATTTAAACCTGCTCACTTTCAAAGTCACTTCATTTTGATAACAAATTTCTTATATCGCCAATTTCTTATACTGCATACCGCTTTTCATCGCTAAGCGCCCTTTTGGTGGTCGTTTCTCTGAGCCAAAGTCTCTCGCTACGCGCCCTTAATGCAGCCCCATGATACTTCATTTCATCTACAAGTTGAAGCTTAATTTTTCTTCCTTATTTCTTTTGTGAACGCCTTCCATACATAGATCAATCTGAAGTTCCCGCTCATGGTGTTTTTCTTCTCATGGTCGCTCTATGCATATGTTCATGCTCGCTCTATGGTAACCATTTTAATGACACATTAAATTTTTCACATGTTTGTGTAAAATTTGACTCTTTTTCTAACAACTTTTCTATTAACCTTTCTATTAGCCTTGATGGTCAACTCTTCGTCATGCAACAAGTTGTCATTGAATTCGCACAGGTGCCAGCTGAACGTAGAATTATTTTCTAGCTATAGCTACATTGCGGCAGCATTTCGAGCCTTCAGCGTGGCGGCGCCGCCACCCTGTCACGTGGTTGGTCACGTGATGCGGAGGAGCTGCCGGCGGCGCGACACCGTGGTTCATCACATGGTTCGTCACCTGGTTCGCACCAGCCACGTGGTGCGGAGCAGCTTCTGCTGCAGGCGGCGCGCCGCGCCGCCGAAACCGAGCTGCCACAGAGGACGAAGATGAAGAAGGAACACCCAGAGAAACGAAGCGGCGAAAGACTGATTTCACAATTCAACTGAGCAAGTTCCACTTGGCCAGCTGTAGCTATCGCATCATTCTAGGTTTACCCAGAGCTAAACCACCGCCAATTTTTAATCGCCCCAAGCGTAACAACGCCTAGAGTGATCACTGAAGCTGACGCGTACTGTTTGGTACTGGGAACACAAAGGCACACACTCAACAGTCACATAAATTCTGTTTAACTTAGCATGACTATCGCCTTGAAAATGTGCGTACTCTGTTTTTCCTCCATTCCGCAGTATAATTCCAACATCATCTAGGTCTGCCTCATTAACAATCTCATTCAACAGCTCGGAACTCATGTCGCGAACAGTCCTGTTTGATGTTTCATCGATTGATCTGAACACACAGTTGAAACCATCAAGCAGAAGAACTCTTTTCAAGTAGCAAGAAAGGTTTCACACTGCCAAAAAACGCTTCCCGTTCAGTCATTGATTCGGTGAATATACATAGACAGCTCTCCACTCATTTCCAGAATTGTGACTTTATACCACAATGCTGCCGCTTTCACAGGAGATCACCGACTCAGCAGACCCTTTGCAATTTCGAATAGAGACATCCTCCCTACATCCCAGCTACATGGCGTACGCAAACACTGAACCACGTGCGGTATACTTCTGCCATCGTATCTGTCAGCTCTTCACGTTCAATTTTAGTTTCCTGAACAGCTAACAGATCGATTTCATTTTCGAGCAGGAGGCGATTTTGCCGGTTTTGACTCCTTCGCGCAGACAGCCCCCTTACATTCAGTGCAGCTGTGCGCAAAAAGGAGAAGTGAATCGAGTCGCCATCTAAAAGATTGGAAAAGGCCGCTATCGTACTCATATCGCAGTCTAGACAACCGAGTGGTTCAATCTGATGCGTGGCATACACGAGAGTCCGTCTTGACTGCAAAGTGGAGTTTCCCCTCAGCACAGATGCCGATCGAAGACCGGGCGTCCACAGGGGCGACCGAAAACAGGGCCTCCGCTAAGGATGAGCAAACGATGATGAAGTCCTACGATCCGGCGGCACGTTTGGTTTGGGCCTGAAGGGCGCACGACGAACAGGAGGCGCCTTCGGAAGAGACTCCTCGTGGTCCGCGTCACCAAGCATCGTTGCCCCGTAATCGGTCTCCTCGTTTGTCCTCTAAGCCGGCAAACTTGAGACCGCAGGCATCTCGGTGTCGCTATCCTCTTCAGTCTGCTGTCGACTTGCCTCAAAAGGTGCAGTCTACCTCCGGTGCAGCCACAACCTCAGCCTTAGTGTCGGGCTGTGGTGACTCGGCGCTGGTGGAAGCGGCGCCATGTCCTTCAGGCGGCAAGATGTTCTCGGAGGCGATGAATTTTGGTGTTGCGTTTTGCTGGCTTTCACTGTTAGCCTCCACTATGTCGGCTTCGTACATAATGCGCTCTTCGACGACGTCCTTACGCACTCGGCCGGCAACGTTAGCATAAGTACGGAAGCACTGGGCGTCTTCGTGGCCGTAGCAATGACAGAGCCCGGAACGTGGTACACGGCACTCTTTACGTATGTGTTCCGTGCCTCGGCACCGGAGGCAGAGCGGAGCTCTTCCAGGAACGTGGACGAGTGCGACGTCCTCTCCAGCCTGCAGCTGGTGTGGCAGGGCTTCGATAGTTACGCCGACCCTCTGCCTCAAAGTCACCGAGAGCGTAGTAGACGACTTGTCGACGCAGCCTTTCCCTCTTCACTTGTTCCAGGCTATATCTGTCACCTTTCCGAAAGCCGTCAAAGCTGTCTTCACGTTGTCATCGCGTACGTCGTGTAGCAGCCAGAACAGCTTCAGCCTGACGCCCTGGTTGCAAGGGTCAATTACCAAACAGCGGTGGTCCTTGACGTCGAAGGGTTCCGCCTGTAGAATTTTGGTTTTGGCTTTCTTGTTGCAAAATGTCACAGCTCACAGATGATTCATCTGATATGTCCCGAGAGTGACCACTTCCGGCAGCAATGACAGACGATCGAGAGCGTCGCCAAAGTTTTCAACGCGATACGGTCTGGCTCTGACGTCACCATGCAAAAAAAAAACATATGCAAAGCACCAGTACCTGTTTTGAGATGCAGTAGGATCAGTTGTTAGTCCTCGGTCAGTTTTTCAGTTCTCCTGTTACCGCTGAGCCACTGAAACTGCCCCGACGGAGCACATGATGCACGCATTCGTCGCGCTCCGTGGCTGGAAGTAGAATCCTGTGCCACGGAGGCGGAGCGTCTGGAAAGCACAGTTCGGCTCATAGGGATCCGTCTTGGGACCGATCCTTTTCCTAATATATATCAACGATATCCATGCCTGCGCTGAACCTGGAATAACAATAAGGCTTTTCGCTGACGACTGCGTTCTGTACACTACGGTACGTAGACCGGACGACCAGTTAAAATTAAATTCTTCTGTAAATAACATTGCCAGGTGGTGCGAAACATGGGGAATGGAAATTAATATCAACAAAACGTCTTGCATCTCATTTACCCGTAAAAAAGTGCCTCTTGTATATTCTTACAATTTATCAGGATCTAACATAATGAGGGTGGATACGGTGAAATATTTAGGCGTTACATTTACCCATAAGCTAAGCTGGAACACGCATATATCCAACACGTGTGCAAAAGCATTCAAACAGCTCGGGTTCCTCTGTAGAAAACTGTCAGCAGCTCCTCCTCATGTAAAGCTAACAGCCTATAATACCATCATAAGGCCCATTCTTGAATACTGCACCATCATTTGGACCCCCCATCAGTCTTACCTCACCGAACAACTCGAAAAAATTCAAAATAAGGCCCTCCGGTTTATTTATTCCTGCTACTCACGTCATGACAGCGTATCTTCCCAGCGAGCTAAAGCGCGTATCCCTACCCTTGCTTGTCGGCGACGCGTTGCTTCGATGAAGTTTCTTTTTATTCTTTACAATGATCGCATAAGACTTGATAAAAATCAGTACATCAAGGCACCTTGTCATCGTTCGAAGCGATTAAACCATGAAAAGTGCATCAGACCCATCCCAACGCGATGTAACACATATAAATTCTCATTTTTTTCCGTTAGCCATTGAGGAATGGAATAATCTGCCTCACGAATTCATGGACGACGTCTCTCTTGATATCTTTTTGAAAAACGTAGAGTCGTTTTTTGAAGCACAGAATTTACAATAAAAACAGCAACAGGAGGAAAAAAAATATGATGTCTTGGGGCATTCACCGCGAGTGTTCCGTTTAATATCATTTTTTCTTTCTCTTAGTTGTGCCTTCTTGACTATCGTGTTGACCGCTTCGTGGTTTCGTCGTTCTCCTTTCCAGTGTTTTAAATGCATTGAAATGAACGCGTATAGCAATGCGCATGTCCTTTGACCGTTGATGGTCTCAGCCTACTTGCTATGGTCTTTTCTACTGCAGGCGCATGTTTTGTATCTCGTGTATGTTATACTGGATATGCTATTGTTTTGTATAATTGTCCCATTATCTTGCCCACTCCTGTAAGAGCCCAACTAGGCTTACAGTATGCTTAAATAAACAATAATAATAAAAAAAGAAGTGTAGCTTCTGCATTTTTGAAAAGATGAACAAGGCAGAGAAGAAGAGTAAAAGAACGGCGAAACATGAGGGGATGAATAGCGCTAACAATTAAAATGAAAAAGAGAGGGGGGGGGGGCATGAAAGGAGAAACAAAAACGATAAGCACGCCCCCGGGAGGGCTCGAACCTCCAACCTTTCGGTAAAAACAAAAATGATAAGCACGGCCCCAGGAGGGCTCGAACCTACAACCTATCGGTGAACAGCCGAACGCGCTAGCCGATCGCGGCACGGAGACGTGACCGGCTTCAGGAGGCTGAAGAAACTTACTTGCCGCTATGTTTATGCACGTTTAATGAAGCCCGAACAACGAGCTTTTTTTGCTTCCATGACGAAACACGGTTTGCCCTGAGAGGTAGTCCCGACAAGACGAGCAGCCGTTTGCCAACGCGTCTTTAACGTGCTCTGCTATGATTGTTGTTAGATATGCTACTAAATCGTCTTGTTTCGATAATACAAAGAGATCAAGGCGAAAACTATGCTTTTATTCTTTAAATATGTTTTGCACGCACGCGGGCCGCCGCCTGCTGACGCTAATCAAGCTGGAAGTAGCAGACGGCATGCTCATCCTAAAGCGACCGCACCGCCACCTCCTAAGTGGCGGTGCGGCCCGCTCCACTCCCCATGGGCCCCACCAATGGGCCCATGGGCCCGCTCAACTCTTTGAAGCCCCGGCGCTGTTTGCAAACTGCCCTATCCAAAATCGTTGGTAGGCATGCAATGCTCACCCATCCATCTTCTGAAATAAATTGGTTCATTCATCTACTATGATGGCGCCTTTTTCTTACCAAAGAAGAAAAGCAACCGATTGGCCGAATAAACAATCCAGCCGAGATCTTGTAGAAAGACACATGGGCCGGATATAGCAGGCATAAATATTTGATTTCGTCATATACTGACACACAAATCACCGGGAAAGTACGATAAAAAAAACAGACGTTCAATTATTCAAACCCAAACTTTCGTCGATAGAACTGCTCCGTTTCGAGTTGTCCTACTCGTCACGAACGGCTCCCGGCTATAGATGTTAACCGTGTCCATCGTGACAACATCCCACGCGTTCCATATGCAGCGATAGCGTATTTATTCTTCAAGAGATACCTTTAACCGATGTTTATCTGCTTTTTCTTTATTTTGCTCTTTAAAACTTAGCCGAAAACCGAGTGCACGATATTCGCTGCGTAAGCTCGTTTTCTTTTGTTTAGCCCTTGCCCCCTTTCTCCTTTTGTCAACACGGCGACCTCTGGTTGCACTTTTTGGCCATACAGCGCAAACGTATAAAAGTTAGCTTTTAGCCGACGCCCGTCACAGGATAACGAAATCGACTGCAGGCGGCATCGTGAGTACTTGTCTTACGTTCTACGTTCTTTGCCTTAGGCAAGCAGCTTTCCACAGAAGAAACAGCGCTGTTCGCTGAAAATTGTTGTGAGCGACGCGTAATTACTAGTCGATTCGAGCGTCAATTAGTTCACTATACCCTTCGCATCTGCCAGCAGAGCTAGCCGAGCTGTAGAAGAGCCTGCTCTCGTCGCATAGTTGAGCAGAACTCTCTTCTTCGCAACATGAATTAAATTCGATTTTAGCGCTGTCGCACCTACTTTAACTTGCCTGCCTGCGTAAATTTTACTGACGAAGGACCATGAGCATATAGTCTCGCGTAAGGTTTGCTTGATATTGAACATATAACTGAATGCATGCGCGCACGCACCTAGCCGAACCTATAGCAAAACAGCATAATTACTTCTAGGCAAAACTGCACTTAGTGTCTATATTCACTACGTCCAGATTCACCAGCAGAAATTAGGCACCAGATCAATGTCTTGTCTTTCAGGGCCCATTTCGTTGGGTACCCTGAAATCAATAAGTGTACTCCTTTTCTGCTTTTTTTTTCTCAAACGCAACTACCCGTCCGCACGCTTCTAAATTTACCCGTACGATAGGTGTGTAATTTGATTATTGCCGATTCATGCTTGTCAGTGACCACATAGCTCTCCCCCTTCTGCAACTTTCAGGATATGGCCGTCGCCTATGCACTGCTGATTCTTGCGCTCTGCGCGTCAGTGTGGCCACAGCCGGCAGAATGTATGGCTCTGCACAAGACGAAGCGGCCGACCGAACCAGCGCCGCCGCCCGACACTGTCGCCACGCCCACGGTGACACCGGTTGAGCCAATTCGAAGCACTGTGGCGCAAGGCAAGATGGAGACCAGGAACCCATGGACAGCGGGTCTCCTGAATATTTGGCACGGTTCCAGCTCTGAACAGAATGCATTCAACGAGAGTCTGGCAAACTCAACTGAGCCGCTGCGCGAACCCTGGACCGTGGGCAGCGAGAGTTCTTGGCCCGTCTCTGGTTCTGTCCAGAGCGGCTTTGGTTGGTGGAGTTCAGTCAACAACACCACTGGCAGTGCATCTCTAAGGGGTTGGGGCGCCAGCGACGGAAACGTCTCCACGAGCACCAAGTCGTGGGAAAGCAGATCTAGATTTAGAGCAGAACCGGGATCGGTACAAGGCGATAGTTGGGGGGCACTGAAAGGGCCAAGCAGTGGGTGGCATGGCGGCTCAGGTCAGGTCGGCTGGAGTGGCGGAAGTGGGCCAGGCTCCGGGCAAAGCAGTGGGTGGCATGGCGGCTCTGGTCAGGTCGGCTGGAGTGGTGGGAGTGGACAAGGCTCCGGGAAAGGTAGCGGATGGGGCGGCCAGGGCGGCGGTTCCGGTGCAGGTAAAAGGCAGGTGTCTGGTTGGGGAGCCGGAAGTGGACAAGGAGGTGGCCAAGGCTCTGGACAGGGTGGAGGCTGGGGCTCTGTTCAAGGTAGCGGCCAAGGATCTGGCTCCGGCCAAGGTGGAGGATGGGGCTCTGGACAAGGATCTGGCTCTGGACAAAGTGGCGGTTGGGGTTCTGGACAAGGTCAAGGCAGCGGCCAAGGATCTGGCTCTGGACAAGGCGGCGGTTGGGGTTCTGGACAAGGTCAAGGCAGCGGCCAAGGATCTGGCTCCGGACAAGGTGGCGGCTGGGGCTCTGGACAAGGTCAAGGTAGCGGTCAAGGATCTGGCTCAGGACAAGGTGGCGGCTGGGGCTCTGGACAAGGTCAAGGCAGCGGCCAAGGCTCTGGCTCCGGACAAGGTGGTGGCTGGGGCTCTGGACAAGGTCAAGGCAGCGACCAAGGCAATGGCTCAGGACAAGGCGGCGGCTGGGGCTCTGGACAAGGTCAAGGCAGCGGCCAAGGATCTGGCTCCGGACAAGGCGGCGGCTGGGGCTCTGGACAAGGTCAAGGCAGCGGCCAAGGATCTGGCTCCGGGCAAGGCGGCGGCTGGGGCTCTGGACAAGGTCAAGGCAGCGGCCAAGGATCTGGCTCCGGACAAGGTGGCGGCTGGGGCTCTGGACAAGGTCAAGGCAGCGGCCAAGGATCTGGCTCCGGACAAGGCGGCGGCTGGGGCTCTGGACAAGGTCAAGGCAGCGGCCAAGGATCTGGCTCCGGACAAGGCGGCGGCTGGGGCTCTGGACAAGGTCAAGCCAGCGGCCAAGGATCTGGCTCCGGACAAGGCGGCGGCTGGGGCTCTGGACAAGGTCAAGGCAGCGGCCAAGGATCTGGCTCCGGACAAGGCGGCGGCTGGGGCTCTGGACAAGGTCAAGGCAGCGGCCAAGGATCTGGCTCCGGACAAGGCGGCGGCTGGGGTAGTGGAAGCGGCTAGCGCTATTAAGATGTACTACATACTTCGAACCGCCAGGAACACTTGTGGTTGTCTGGATGAGCTGGCTGGTCGAAGCTCCAAAAGCAACGGCTCGAGAGGCATCCTCGGCGGAGCTTAAGTTTGAAGCCAGAATGTCGTAAAGCTGCATCCTACAATGCAAAACCGACTGACAGAACTGCTATCAAAGCTGTGCCTGCATTTTAGAAATCGGAATAAGTGTCTGAGCAATGACTGGTTTTTATCGAGAGGAGACACGTGCGACAAAACTGTAGTACAAGATGTCTTAATTTCCACTAAAGATGCAGTCGGAAAGCACAAATAAAGTGATGTCTCCTTACACTGCTGAGTCCTGTTTCCACCCGCTGCAGTAGTTCATAGCTGCCCGATTGGCCGCAGAGGCCACGGTCGATGGGTCGAACCGCGCCGGCCGTATTTCGATCTGGGGCGAAATGGCAAACACGCATGTGTACTAGCAGGTCACATTTTCTTCTCTGCCATTAAAAGAGCTGTCTGTGATCTTTATCTGGGAATGTTAATAGAAAGTGGCCTTGTCGATGGTAATCAAAGCTTAAACAGATGCCGTTCGAAAGCGGTCTTTTCCCACCGGAAGAGATTGCCATCTAAGTTCCACCTGTCGGGGTTACTGCAGGCTGGCTGCAACCTGTTGTCAGTCACCAGTTGTCAGAAAATCTCTGCAGGGTGGTCTTCCTGAGGTTATTGCGGACGTCGTAGGATCGCACCAAATTTGTGGCATAGAGGCATGTGCATTCTTCGCGAAGTCACTAATTTGCGTTTCAAAATGCAAACTTGGGTATGTAAGCGCATTTTCAGGCTAAAAAGACTGTCTGACCAGTCACTGACATATCCACTTCCTGGAGATAAGGGAAATCGAAAAAAAATGCAAAAGAGAGAAACAATTAGACAAAACCACTTCACTGTCCGGCGGCACCCGTCGTCAGTAGTCCAGTGCCACAAATTGCCTTGGGTACACGTGCACTGCAGTGTCTCTCTTCTAAACACGTTAAATTTTCAGCCTTAACCGCAGCACAAAAAATTAGACCGATCAGACATCTGATGCGACAACTTTCACAGGTGG